>LGSN01001181.1:0-17360 GCA_001314375.1 Phytophthora podocarpi
TGTGTCCTACACCGGGAAGTCTTATTCTTTCATCCGCCATTTCCCGGCAACGGCGAGGCCACGCGGTGCCCACATTACACCCGCCGTCGGTGACCACGTGCCCATCGACTCGTGTGATGGCAACTTCGTGGCTCGTCCCTCCAGGTGCATGACCCTGGATCGTCATTTTGTCTTAGCGCACGATCATCATCGTCGGTGCTAACCGCAAGTGTGGATTCACGCCCCGGTTGGGGATGAACATTCGTTCAGTCCCATCGGCTGCCGCCACCGCCAGCTCGACGTTATTGCCCGTCTCCGTGCGGATGTGCGCACGAAGCACCATCGGCACCCGGACACTGTCTGGTCTCGCTGCTCACTGCTCTGGAGCCGCACTACCTTCTTTGTACCGTCCTCATATCAGTCCGACTCACAGCAACAGAGTCAACCTTGACGCCGTTCTTCAGCATCTAATTCTGATCTAAAGTAGCTAAGGAGATCCATTTGCTGCCGTGGCACCTGCTTCTGGCTCAACTCCTTGCGCTATCCACGCTGAAGAATGCGTAGGCCGCGCCAAGCGCCCACTGGAAGGCCCGTTTCGTCACATCGTACGATAAACTTGCTGATGTATTGGAGATGCACGTTGATCTCTGCCGCCGTCATCTCCACGGGTAAAGCCTCGACCAGGGTGATCTCGTCCTCGTCGTCCGAGGCTTTGCACACGCTGGAAAAGCCGTCGTCAGTAGGTTCCTCCGTGACGGCGTTTTCTTCCTCTGGATTCAACAGGTCTTCAATAGTCGGATCACCTGACACACCATCGAGCGCAAGTCGCGGATATTCGCTTCTTCATCAGGCTCCTCCTGCGCTTATTAGGATGCCTGGTGTTCCAGGAGGCCCGTGTGCTTCCAGCAGTTGATTAATGAAATGGTTGGCGATGGCCCGGGTCTCGCCAACATCCCAGAAGGGAAACAGAAATAATTATTTATTTTTAGTCTGGGTAGTTGCCACCCTTGTGAGAGCCACGTGCAGTCTTCTTTAAGGCAGCATGGAAGACCGCCTGTCGACAGTCCAGCGACCTTCCGGGGGTTCGGGGGGATCAAGCCAGACTATACCTCGTAGACGACTTGCTACTCGTGAAACGGCTATGTGAAAACGTCCTAAAGCAGCTTCAGTCCACATACAAAGCCTTAGACGCAAAGTGGGGAGGCTCCGAACATGACCAAGCGGAAGGAATGGTCATGACACTTCTGCGTCAAGGAGTACCAGATGCCCAGATACGAGCAATTTTTGGCGTTGGAGGTTCTATGATTGCACGCCTCAAAGATGCTGTTGAAAATGGTTTTGACTCGTTACACACTCGCGCTAGTGGCAAAGGCCCCAAGCTCGCTTTGACAACTGATGAGCTTGCGTTCTTCTTGGAAAGAAACAAAGACTGGGTCTTAGAAGACGGTTTCCCGTGCGCGCATCGCCGGCCTCGGCAGTACTTCGTGGTGCCAGGCCTTACTTGAAGTAATTGTGGGAAAGATACTACGAGAAAGCTCGAGCAGCAGGACGTCGAGGAATGTCATACTCTCGTTGGACACAATACTATCGTTTGTATTATCCGGGTGTCAGACTTTCACGTACGGTAGAAGCTTTGTGTGATACTTGTGCCCGCATTGATACAGCATTGATGAATTCAGAAATTACTGAGGCCGAGCGGATGAATTTTCCAGTTGAAAAGCAAATGCATTTGAATGCCGCAATCAATCAACGTCGTGCCATGTCGGCGTTTGTCCGGCAATACGTGGCAGCACGAGCTCCACGTCAGCAACTGTCAGCAGAAATCATCCCTGACCACGGTGAGATGCCCCTGACAACGACTTCAGTACAACATACGTGTATGCCTGTCATTCAAATACAAATAGAAGACTTCGGAGGGAGTTTTGCTCTTCCTGGGTATGGAAGCATGCGCCCGTCAACTGACTACTTCAACTCAAATTTGATGATTCACAACTTTGTTATCGCTGATATTACGAATGGTCTTAACCACGTGCTGGTGTATGATGCACGTGCTCAAGGCAAAGGTGCAGATGCATTGTGCAGTCTCCGCCTTATGCATCACCTCAAACTTCGCCAGCAGTAGCTTAGTGTAGGTCAGCATTCTCGTGAAGTTTGCACACTCTACTCTTGATCCTGGACAACTGCGTCGGCCAGAATAAGTCGCGGTCAGTTTTTATGTTTTACGCAATGTTTTAGATCGTCTTTTACATGAAAGTGGTTCTGCTCTACTTACTACCCGGAGATTCGCATAATGCAGCCTACCGTGTGGTTGCTTGGTACAAGAACAAAATTAAAGGTGAAAACCTGTACACACCGGGCCAAGTTGTCTCGAAGATGAACGAGACTTCTTCAGTTCGGGTTCAATTTCTTGACCATTCTCAAGTGAACGACTTTGTTTCTGGGGTTGGGACAGCTTGCTCTCGAAGTATTTCAGAAGAATGCCAGACAACTACACTGGTAACTAGTTTTTTTAGATCGACCGGGCGCTGTTATAATGAACAGATCCTGACTCCCAGACATTTTCGCTTATCGGTATGGGGGATGTAGGGGCTACTTCGATGAGCATTTCTAGCTGATCTCTTTGGTTCCAAAGCGAACTTGGACACTGTCACTACCAATGACGTGCACTTGATGCACCAGCCGTTGCTGTCGTTGAGTACCAAGAAAACGGTGTCTCTCTCTCGTTGAAATACTTCTATATTCCGTCTGAAATTTTAAGGTACTACCCCACTGCACCTGCACCGCAGGTAGCCCAGCATTCTGACAAACTTGATGTGAAACCTGCAGCGAGCACAAAGCACAAGAAAGCCGTTGGTGGCAATCCACCTGCAAAAAAGAACGTTGAACGCCCATGCAAAGAACCGAACTCGATACCAAAGCATCCGTCCATTTTGTCATTCTTCAAGCCACTGAAGTTAAATCCAACAAACAAAAATGATACTGCGACTTGCGCGGTAGTCGCGGCGGTGGAGGAGACCACGGCGACAACAGCGAGTTCGAAGACCATGACGATACCGGAGACCAGTACGACCACGGTGACCTCGAAGTTCACGGAGAGTATAATGGCCTCTGAGAATCCTGTGGCATCACTCACTACGAAGCCTTTGGATAACACGTCGACCATGTCGGTCACGGAGACCACGCAGATCACGAAGCCCACGGAGACCTCGAAGCCCATGGCAGCCATGTCGGTCGCGGACACCACGGAGATCACGAAGCCCACGACCTTGACGACCACGATGATCTCAGAAAATACGAAGACTACG
Source organism: Phytophthora podocarpi (assembly GCA_001314375.1). NCBI lineage: Eukaryota > Oomycota > Peronosporomycetes > Peronosporales > Peronosporaceae > Phytophthora > Phytophthora podocarpi. The sequence goes on from LGSN01001181.1 coordinate 3,285, forward strand.
GCCGCAGCGACGAAGGAGGTCTCATCATACCCTACTGTTCGCGCAACTATGGACTAGGACAATGCCGACGTAACAAAGAAGAGGCGTCGGAGATCTAGGAAACCACCGGGGCCGCCATCTTCTCGACGACTGCGTTCGATAGGACAGTCTGCATGAACGGCAGCAGATTAACCCTTCTTTAATGTCTACTACATGTTTATGCATTTCGAGATTTTGACAACTGGGTCATTATGGTGACCCAGGTCGTCGCCAACCGCTTCAAATACGGAGCTGGGTGTGCCTTTAATGCCCGCTGGGCAAGCTCTTCCTGCGTCAGAGCGGGGTATAGTTTGTGGTGACGGCAAAGCTGGATGCGCTGGCCATTGGAGAACGAGTTGCGAGAGCGAGGTTTCTGGAGGATGGACGGCATCTTGCCTGAGCGTGAGGAAGTTAGCGACGCAAGCAACACGTGGCGCGCGAAGCCATGTGTACCAAACGTTGTGCACCCCATTTATAAGAATACCTCTTTATAAGGATAGAACACCCCCCTCCCAATACCATGCTTATAGAGGGGGTTGTCTATAGTTGCTGTTTCAGTAGCACGTAATGATAAGCATTCGGCGTCAAATTAGACCACATAGTGATGTTGAATGCGTATTTTAGGCAATGCTTTGGGTAACGCTTGGGTTCCGTATTCCTTATGTGATTACCGACGTTCAGTCATTACCGACAACTCCTTCAACAAATCATACTCCTCAAAATATCATGCCATCGCAGTTTGTGTGCTGACTGACAGATTGCACAGCATTGCATTCGACTACCAAGGAAGCCCTAGCACCAGCAGGGGCAATGCCGCAGCAATGCATGTAGTTTTTATGCTCGTGGACAGCTCGGGTTCAGATCAAGAATTTGGATGTCATTAATCACAGAAGGAATACGGTAATTGGCAAAAGTAACAACAAAAAGCTCGGCTTACTTCAGTGCGTACAAGCACCGTTTTTTACTGGATAAATTGCTTCACCGTAATGAATTTGGGCAAATGTTATGGCAATTGGGTACCATTTTGGGGAATATAATTTTTTCCCTTGTCATACAGGATAACTACAATTGCTACATGTGCGCTTGTTTTGGGCAAAATTAACCCTTTCGTGGTTAAAGGGCGCAACAATCGCCCTTTTATAGGTTCCCGGTATAATTATACCTGCTAAAAGGGCGATTGTTGGGCCCTTTTACTATTCTCGGAATTTTTGACAACCTTGATGACATGAGACTCAATGGGATTTTCTCATGAAGTCACCAGCTGTCGCCTGACCAGTAAGATACTCGCATCCTGATTGGTCGACACGAAATCAGACCCGACTATACACCGTGCGACAGGGTGTGAGATGGGATTCGGCTGTGTTTCGCGGAACGAGTGCAGCCAAGGTTTAGGATGGGNGTATCGTATGCGGCGTCCCGCCTCGCCTAAACCTTGAACGCACATCGATATCGTGCACCCAGATCCAGCCAAGACCAGTAATCGTTCTATAGAACTGTGTACAAGCCGCCGGCTCCATGAATCAAGTGACCAAGTATAGTACAACCATGCGTGTAAGCCCCAGAGTGGATGTACCTTGGACCGCGAGGCCTTAGATGCATTTACGTTCTTGGACGCAGAAGTCGTCCCTGAACGCAGGTGCCAGATTGCATTTGCAATACAGGAATCCTGCCCTGGGAAGGCCGTACATGCCGGTTTCAAGGATATGGGGGTTGAAGGACCCTGAACGCGCTTGCGTTCAGGAATCCATATGGAGCCAAAGGTGCCAAAGAATTGGTACATTGAAGCTGGCAGAACATCAACCCAGAAACCGTCTACGTCAACAGACCGAGTATACTCAAGTCAAGGTATTTCCAGACGCAAGTCAGAAGAACACAGACGAACACAGAAGAATGATACCATTTACAGACCGCTAGCGATAGTCTAGCAAGATAACAAACAGAAAGTTCGTTTTACCCCCTACTGCGCAAGTCGNGGCGTCAGCGTCTGAGGTGATCCGTACATTCCATTTCCTAGTTGGGCCCATTGCGCGTATTGGTAGGGTGGGGTTCCCATTTCATATTGATTAGGTTTTGGGTGATAAGATAGCAGTCGTACCCATCTAGACTGCGTTGAGGCCTTGGACGAATATCGTTCAAGTTAGGTTAGTATTGGAGTGTGTATATTTCCCTCATCTGAGGGTGGTGCGCGTGTAAAGAAGAAGGGCTNCGATAGGGATTCACAAGGTGCCACGCCCCCTGATCCGCGGTTCCAAGAACCTGCGTTCAGGGTTACCATCCTCAGTCTTAGTTTTCTCTAAGTCTAGGCTACCGCTATACACCTGGACGAAAAAGATTCACCGACCTGGTCACCTTGATTTGTTACGACCCATCATATCTCTCGGTTTGAAGCGACGCGGGTATTTAATCGATTTACCTCGGTATATTTCCATCGGCGACACTACGATAATCGTAATTTACCGCGACACGTCGCCTGCATCACCAAAATTTGTTCATAAACACTGAATATACTCATCTGAAGAGCTAGCTTGATTGTAGAGAGCTTCCTCCTTTGCATGCACGACCTCGTACTGCCATCCATTTACCAGTATACCCTTGCTAAGAAACATGCATTATTTGCACACTTGTTCTTTTCAGCGCCATGCGCACAAACTTCCTGGGCTGGTAGGACAAAGCTCTCGTGCAAATTGCACTGCAGTCTGAGCGTGACGGTGTGCACATTACGTGTGTGGATGTGGCGAGATGTTTAGCCAGAACAAAGCGTACGGAACGTGAGCTCAAGATGAGAAGGGCTAATCTCAAGAGGACATACGGCAAAACCATCGTGTGGGACTTCCCCTCGTGCTTCTTCGCAGGGTTCACTCCAAGACCTATCTTGCCCCCACCACGCCCTCTAACACCCACGCCTCAACCAACGATTCATCTGCCACGACCAACTTCCCAACCCGATCGAAGACAAACAGCTAGCCTACCCACTCAATCTGGTCATACTTGTGCAATGACTTGTCTTTTTGGTGATAATAGTGCTTGTGATGTTCGTCAGAAAGCTGGTCGCACGTATGACAACGCGGGTGAGGTGTTTCAGGACGGGGTTGCTGCAATGGTCAAAGAGACGCGGTCTGTGAAGGATGACGATGTGTTTTGGATATTGGAGCGGGAATAGGAAACATTCTTGTTCAAGTTGCCCTCATCACAAGTATTAGCTCGTGCATCAGTGTTGAAGTCCGAAGTACGTTGTGCTCGCTCGGTCTAGCGCGCGTTCGGGCTAACCTTGACGCATTTCCCCGCCTAGGCAAGGTTCACATGACGTCCGCTAATGTGAGAGATGCTGCTATAGCTTCCTATGTGCCTACCAGTAGTTCAACGATTATATTAGCGAATATATTTTCTTTTGAAGAAGATGCAAACTCGTCGTAGCGCGAGAGTTGAGTGTGATGCCGAACGCAAGAATCATCGTCGCCAGGTCTTCATTTTTCCCAAGACACCGGTCACGCTGCTCACAGCCGTTCTGCCCTCGATGGACACTAGCGCATGAGGTAAAAGGGCACTGTAGTTTGAAGTCAGATTTGCACCGACTCTTCTATTACAAACCCGTAGCGTAGGTAGCAAATATCATTCTACCAATGTCATTTGTACGTTTGTTGAAGCTTGCTTCATATCCGGGGTTTAGCACGCAGCCGCCACACTCAGCAACGTCCACGCAGCCACCACACTACCCACACTACCGACATCCACGCAGCAGTGCCGCTATGCGTCGTCATTTGCACGCGGCCACAGTGCACACAAAACCTCGAAACAACATAACTACAGGACGCACGAACTTCTCCGCTGTTGCTACCACCGAACCCCATATATCCGTAGCTACTTCACTCTGCGGGTCAATTCGCTAGATGAATATCAGGCTGGTACTTATCATACTGTCGCTTCTTTTTGTTGCTCCACGATAGCTGTATTGCAGCGATTTGAGCCATCCGATTGAGCGCTGTTGCGGAGTTTAGCGAGCGTCTATTGTCGCCTTTGAGTGTGAACAGTTTGGCGGGTAGGTAGGACCTGATGCTGAGAAACTCCATACGCTCTGACAGTGAGAACAGTGTCGTCGTTCGAATCTCTTTAGCGATAGCGTAACTGTTGCGATATGCCGTTCCCACAGATCTGTACGCTTTAACTCGCATCCGCAACTTCTTTTCCGGTGTAAACGCCACGAGTTTATCTACGTAGACATCATGGAGAAGTGCAGTTGGTGTATGCGCAACTCCACCAGATCGGGAGCTTTCTGGTGTTTGCACCAACGTTGTCATCGTAGTTGTTGTACCTCGCTGCGGTGTGGTACATTCCGTGCTCTCCACAGTTGTAACCCGGCATGGTGCCCGACCCCGGTGCTGTGTATTATAGGCATCTAGCGCCACTCCTATCCTCATGATCCAAAGTGGATGATATGACAAGTCGACGCGCCACTGCATTTTCACTACGAACCCCACGGACTCCTCCGCCACCCGTCGGCTACCGCCCAAACCGGTCACTCCAGCGGCGACAGCTTGGCCATGCCGGCCGTCTCAGTCGCCAGTCGCAGCTCGGCCGGTGCCACGTCCACCGCAAGCGGCCCCAACCCCAGTAACAGCGAGAAACCCACCTTCCACGAGAGTTCCACCATCCACGAGAATACCAGTACCAACGCGTACGGCATCCCCTCCTTCAGCGTCGCTGGCCAGTCCAGCTCCGCCTCCACTTGAGAGCCCTACCGGCACACGTATGTCATTCGATTGGTTGCTGCACCTCAGCCCCGGCAACGCTGATTCATACTTACCAGTTTGGCGGGCAGTGTACTGCAGTACGAATGCCTCACCTAACAGGTAGTCGCTGCCTTCTGCTTCTGTGGGATTGCCCCTGGACGTATATACTTGTAGCGGTTATCGAGCCCTTTAGGAGGGGTTGTTGAAGTCCAGCCAGCCTTTTCTAACTGGGCCCACGCCTCCTTAAACTCCACGGCCCCACCCTTTCTCTGAGGTGTCCTTACAGCACCGGGAACTCCGCGATCCACGCGCCGTTGCTTCCTCGTAAGCACCGGTTCCGTCTCGGTCTTCCGCTTCGATGGGCGGTCGGGTTTCGGCATCTCCAGGCTTCGTTGGTTGTAGCGGCGCGCATTGAGGGACACCTCAGTTCAGATCGGTATTTAATTTTGCAGGGCTTTGAAGACTAGTCTCCAGCTGTAGCTACTATTTCCTTACAGGGGCTATCAAGTTTTGGAGAAACGATGTTCGCCACCACGCCGAGTTTGGAGCCGAAATTATCCATACTATTTTCAGGTCACACATACAAAACTTAAAATTATTGTACACATCCACGACCGTTTCAAATTATCAAACCATACAATACTGTAAAGAAGACGAATGCCTACATGCACGATGCATAGTATTGATACAAGATTGTCAGTATTTCTGCAAGATGCAAGATGCTACCATCTCATCACTAACTTAGCTTGCTGTGGTCATACTGAAATCAGCAACACACTACAAGTTGGAAAGTTTACAGGGGCTTTCACACAGCCATCGCGCGACCACCACGAAGCGATTTCGTGCCATTACATGTCATATAATTTCATTCCATTAGATACTGGCGCAAAATCGCACGGTCGAGAGTGTTTGCGCGAACTTAAACTCCCTTTTCTGTACAACCCAGAGACGAGGACATCCTTATAAACTACTTGTAGTCGAAGACGAAGTGCCGCACCTTTTTATTCAATCAACGACGAGGCTGCAATTGTAACCGAATAATTTTTATTTGCAGCCAATCAACGACGTATCAGAATGGGCGCATTTTTCGCCCTTTAGAGAAGGAAGTGTCTACGTTCGCCAATATTTTCGCCATAAAAGGTTCAAAATCCGTTCGATACCCTAACCTCGGTATGCTCGGGATTTCCTGCTTTTTTTAGAAATAATTTTCAGAAAATCCAATCTGTTGATCATCGTTCATTTCGTTTCCCCTACCCCTCTCCTCCCCCGACGCGACCGAGAACCGCTCCTCTATGCTCCTGTTGCTGCCGCTGTTCTCTGCTCCTGCGTAACGGGGCGTTCCCCGTTACAAAAGTTGGTAGAGTACCATCTCCTTGAGGAGGGACGTGACGCGGCATTCTGTGAGTGGACAGAATGCCCATTTAGGTTAGGTATTTGACCAGTTAGCGTGCAGCACCCAGACCGGTGGCTGGCAGCTAATCTGGGCTTAAGTTCGGTTTTGCGACTGAACTTAATATCAAACAGGGTTAATTTGGCTTCTAAACCCACGTGTCTCGGTCGTGAAACCGGAGACAGCATTTCCTCAATCAATAGCGAAAACTTAACCCCTTTGTTGCCCATACATTTCCTATTATAAATTTAGTATACTTTAATCAAGATAGCCATACAAAACGATGCATTATGCCACGTTTACTATCGTTTCAGGTAGCCGCTTACATGATATTTGGCAGATGGTTGATACATTTTTTCCATAGAAATGTAAACGTGGCATAATGAATCGTTCTAGCCAATATTGCGGTAGCCATAATATTGGGCAATAATGAAATCATCTGATTGGATTGGGTAACATTTGTAAAACGATGCGTTATGTCACGTTTTACAATAAAAGGGTTAAGTAACGATCCTTCTGGCCCCGTTAAATCCTGTTGCTGCCGCTGTTCTCTGCTTCTGCTGCCCGCCGCAGCTCCTGCCATGATCATGGCCTCGAGGCCTACTGTGCACCCTGTTGCCTCCGCCTCTAGCGTGACTGGGACTGAACGTTTAGAGGAAGAAGAACATACTCCTGGTGATTCAAGCGCTGTTATTCAAGCCGATGCATTGCCCACAGCAAAAGCAATTATGGTGAAATCCCCCCCCCCCCCTTAAGGGCGAGTTTTCGTCGTGGGAGGCATCGGAGATTGCATTTGAACGGTACGGGGATAGTTGACAGGATACTATGAGTTCCATTTATTTGTTAATTCTAATGCTTATGAATGTTGCAGATACCAATTGGGGACTCATAAAATCTACAAGCTACGTACGAGCAACTCCATCCACGACCGGAACTGAGAGAGAGCAAGACGGCAGCTCTCCCCGGGACGGAGCCAGTGTGGATCGATGAGAGGTTGGAGTTCTATTCCAAGACCTTCATTTGTACTCATGGGTGGCAGTTCAACCATCGCGGGAAGGGAAGTCGAACAAGCCACACCTTTCGCTTGCTTGAATGTCGGGCAAGGATAAACACACTGCTATCACTGGACGAAGATGGCGTGTACTGGGTTCGAACCAGAAAACACAACACAACCCACAATCATAGCGTCGGTTCCGAGGAGTATATTTCGTACGCTGAGAGACGAAATATTCCTTCTTCTGGTATCAAGCGAGACGCCAAAACGATGTGGCAAGGTATGTGTCGTTTACGAGATGTCATGGTTTGCTGTGACTATTGCTGACTCTATTGTGCTCATCAGGTGGGTCGAAACGCAAAAAGATTCTACGTTACTTCAAAGAAGTGTCTAGCAAATCCATTCTGCCAAAGGACGTGGAAAATATGATCGCGGAGATGCGACGCGAGACGTATACTTCCCCCGACTATAACGTCCGGATTTCACAGTTGCTGAAAGATTTCGGTGAAGGTCCCGGGAATGCCGTGGACATCTTTCGCGAACCAGCTACAAACTTGACAAGTTGCATCACGTTCCAGATGGCTCATATGAGAAGAATGGCCCGCAAGTTTCCTGAGGAGCTGTGTATGGATGCCCCACACGGCACGAACCTTAACAGGTATGACGAATTTAGTGTACTGCTTTTGTTAGTGGGTTGGTGTGTTGTTCACCAACGAAGTGGTGCATTACTCACCAATATAGTTTTGTCTGGTTGCATGTTCACCAATTATTAACTATCGCTTCAATATTTGGTGCTTCAACGTATCGATTGTCCCGTTTTATGGCGACAGATAAATTTGGCAGCAGTTCGTTTGCTCAGCACGCTTTGATCGATGGAGAGGCCAAAATCAATATGAAGAGTGGGTTCAAGGCATTCAAACAGAACAATGCTGCGTGTACTGATGTGAAAGTGGTGATTATCGACAAAGACTGTACCGAGCTAGACGTACATACCGATGAGCTGCCTGACGCCACGGTAATTCTGTGTCACTTCCACGTTATCGACTACCTCAAGCGCGAGACCAGCAAGAGAGCGTATGGCTTCACGTCCTTTGAGAAGACTCACGTGAAGAACTTCATTTCGATGGTGGTGCGGACAGATAGTGAGCGTGAATTTGATCGCTACTAGCAAGCCATTCAAGTGTTGTGCAAGGGCAAGGCAGCTTTCTATGAGTACCTGGAGGTCAACTGGTTAAACTGCAAGCAGCAGTGGTGTTCATTTCTGCGCGGGGGTATCTCACATCTGGATAACAACACAAACAACCCCTTGGAAGCTAGTTGGGGAGCTGCTGAAGATATTCTCACTTGTCACATGCTCATGGGCGAGTGCATTGATCACCTTCTATTTCTTCAGCAGACTGCTGAAGATAAGTATCAATACAAGTCCAAGGTGTTGGTTTTCGCTACAATAACTAGCACGACGAAGTGCTCCAAATTCTTGCAAAGGTTGCAACACACCACGCGTGTGATCAGGTGGAAAAACAATACACGGCCAGTAAAAAGGTAGATTACGCTGTCGAACCAGGTGAGACGTCGCCGGCAGTCTTTACATTGACAAGCAGGACGTCCTCGAGTCAATATGCGGTAAGACTGAATTTGTTTTGCTGACTGTAATGCCAAAGGATAATACAAACAAGGTGTTTCACATTGTGTTTAGGTGAGCTTGGAGTCTAATAATTGCAGCTGCATGTTTAATCAAACGCTCCTACTCCGTACGGGTATATCATGTTCTTGCGTCGTGAAGATGAATCGTTTCGGTCCGCGATTGTTTTCCCTGAGTGATGGTCAATTGCCGCTGGTTGCAGCGGTGACGAGAAAGAAGGATCTGGTGCAGACGATGAGGTGACGCCTGGTGTAGTTTCAATGCTGAAGCCGGCGCAAAAATTCGGTGGTTTCGCACAACGAGAAATACCGGGCTGTCTTCGCTGTATATCCGCGTATTGCGGAAGGTGTGGCGGATAAAGTGAAGCGAGGTTTCGAAATGCGGCGTGATCACTTGCAGGGCCTAGAACGCAGGGTTCGTGACGACAAACGTCCGCCCGTTCCCGCTATCTAACGAAATGACAACGACAATCGATAGCCCAAAACGTGAAGGTGATGATGGCATTGGTGAGTTTTATGAGATTACCACCGATGTCAGTGGTGACGATATCACCAAGACATCGAACGTAACCGCTCCCGGTGGAGGTGGCACCGTCCAATCAGTCAGCAGTGTAGAGTTAGTATCGGTGGTGGAGAAGGTGTTAGGTGAACGCAAGTCAAAGAAGAAATTTGCTATGGGACAAATGGCAAAACGAAAGCTGGAAATGGATGACACGCTGGAAGAAGAAGAACCGCCGAATGTGCCTTCAACCGGAAGCAGGAAACTTGTGGAGCTCAACTCAGTCAGTCGTACATCGGGCAGACCAAAAGAGAAAGAAGGTTCAAGAAGGCGAAGAAGGCGAAGGAAATTGAAGACACAATGGCTTTTGTGGGCACTGTTGTGAATATCGAAGGTGTAACGCTGAAAATTTCTGACGAATTAGTGAAGACGAAAATGTTCTCAATTGCGGAAATTGGAGATACAGTGGGTGGTATTCGAAATATGTTTGATTCCGCTGTTTTCAAGCGTCCGAAAACTTACGTGGTCGCCAGCAACCCAACTCAAATTATCGAAATCAATATCCACTTCGTGCTACCAGGTAACATAGTTGCAGTTGTTAAGGTGTCAATCCCGTTAATACCAGCGGTGGTTTGGTGCGAACTTCACCACTGTGATTGTGGGATTGGTGGGATTGTAACCAAACGTCACCAAAACACACTAATCATGCGTACTAACAGTCGTGATAGAATCTTTGGTGCTCAAATGCGTAGAGGCTGATCAAACGTGAAGATAGGAGAACAGCTAATCAACGATACGAGACTGACTACCCGCGCAATTTCTGTCTCGATATTGAACGTCGGGACATTCAATATTGTGGATATAAAGCTGATGAAAACATGGCACGGAGTCTCGAAAAAGATTGCTAAGGTACGACAACTGATTAAGTTTGTGGAGCAGGCAGCGATTGACGATGATCAGGGAGAAGAAGAGCGCCTACGGATTCTACGCACGTTTCCTCACATGAGTGTTGACAGAGTCTTCAGAGTCGCAGGACATGATCTGCTGTTTGATTGGATATGGAGGAGAGCAATGGTTGAACGATACGTGTGTCTACGTGGCTTCGCTCCGTGTTGCTGAGGAGACCAGGAATCTCACTTGGCGGTAACCTAACCAGATAAACGTAGTAGGCCCTGTCTACATCCAGATGGCGGATGTCAAACGAAGAAATCGAAACCTCGACACAAAGGACCATATCTTCAGCAACATCCAAACCAATCGGATCGTGTACTGCCCATTGTACATTAACGTGGATTTTCCTCACTGGTGCGGCATCATTTTCGACATGGAGCGGCACATTGTGTGGAAGTACGAGCCATTTCATTAGAAAGTGAAGTGGAGTCGATTACTACTAGTTGTTTCTTGCCGACCATTAAGCCCACGATGCAAATCCAAACATTCCCCGGATGGCTACAGTTGCGGAATATTGATCGTCCAGTGGTTCGAGTTGTATTTGTCGCTCGCTCGAACTACTACTCCAGACCGCAACATTCCACTAGCCCACAGGGATAAGCTGGACCCCAAACAGTTGGCGTACGAGCGATACAAGCACTTTTCGCACACATTTGATAGCTGAGTGATGAATGTTAATATTGGGAAATAATACATACGCCTCAAGTTTGAACTCGAGCAGCAGTGTTCATTCACTACAAAGCTGGCAGTGTCTTAGCAGCACGTGCTGCCACGTAGTGGATTTCGAGGTGTTTGCATGCTGCTTTATTGATGCACACGACATAATAGTAGACACTGTTTCTCTAAATGCCGCACATGAACCGATACCCCGTTTGCCTAAACCCTAACGTGGGATCGAGCGTTTCGTTAGTAGGGAGAGCCTTTAGAGAATGGCACGTGTTGCTGTTCCAGAATGGATGTGCACAGTAGCCATCCTACTGTTCCCGATTCGTCTTTTTTCTGCGTGTGTATACATGTATAGTGCACACGTTCGGATAAATATGAGTTGTAGAACACTAGAAAACTATCACCCTGATCACGCTCCATGCGGACCCAAAAACCCTTACTAGAAAACCATGTACCCTACCGCGCTGCGCGTGGGGATCGGCTCGCCGGACTTTCTCGAGCTGAAAAAAAAACGGGAATGTGCTGCGGCTGTTACACCCAGAAGCCAAGACGTTGCCATCAACCGCGATACCGATCACGGCGCTTCGCTGGTTGAGCGCACTGTTTATGTTTGTAGGATAAATGTATAAAAGGAGATGCGCTAGTCTGGAGCAGCAACCACTTTCTTACAGAATAGCACCTGCAATCCCACTACATATCGCGTGATTTGAAGAGGAAGCCAATCCCACATGATTACACAAAATGCGCCCTTTTAGTTAGGATTGACTTGACTTTGTATAGAATACTTATTCCTTCATGCTCGCGATAGGGTTAAAATACAACATAAATTCCCGATTGTAGCAAGATCTACCCAAGATGACGGGCTACACCATGAAGTAACGCAGCCTCCCTCTTTTAAGATGCTATTAATAAAGTAAGGACACTGAAGAACCATGGTCGATAACCACTCGTGGTGCAGCCTACTTCCCCAAGTATTTTGTGCGAATGCAACCTGACTATTTCTGGCGGTTGTGATCCACAACTGTGGATGCGAAAATGATCACCTGATGCTCCACAAGCTGTTATTACAGCAGCCCTAGATACATCAATTCGGTTGGGAGTTCGCCACGGCTACAGGGGCATCAACACGAACAACCATCGATTTTCCCTCGATGCGATCGTTTACTCTGTACAGTAAACACTGCGGTCTCCTCAGGCGCGTAACCACCATCCATGAACAGACCATGAAATGTAGTGTTTGGTTATCTAGCCTGGTGGGTGAACGTACGTTGTCACGTTCATCGAGAAAAATGACTGTAATGTATTGTACTTTGCAGCGACTTTGGCAACTCGGAGTCTCATTTTCGGAACCGATTTATAAAAGTGGTCCGATTTCATTATATCCTAGTCCAATTTATCAGAACATGCCGAATTGCCGCTTTAAAACGGCAAATCCGAAGGCCACCCTCACTATATATCAACAGTTGCATGTCAGCCGCATTCCAATTAGTACAAGCAATGAAGTTGATATTTCGTGCCATGACAACAGACATTGTCGCTCTCTTCATCTAGACATGCATACAATCAACTTATGGTTGCCAAGCTACTTTGTTGCGCTGTCTACAGCGAACTGTGTTGAGACTAAGAATAGATGATCAATACAATTACTTGAATTCACTATAGATCTCAACTGTTTTGCCCCCGACTCCTTATTTCGGACTCCTACATCTCAGATTTATATAAATCGGACCCAGATATAAATTGGTAAATGAGAGGGCAAAATTGCAGTGTGTACAATACCCCACCAAAACCAAAACGTAGTGTTTGGTTATACCAAATGAACATTAGTTTTCAATTCGGTGCACTGTGCACCCCGGCACAAAATTTATGTAAATCATTCAGACATGTCCTGCTTCTGCCATATTGGACCGCAGTGTTCCATGTCTACCCGCCCGCCCGATATCGAGCTCCGAGATCGTCCGGCAAGCGAGGTCTCGCGATTGAGAGCGATGCCTCGAAGGCCTTTTTAAAAACGTGGAGTCAAGCGATCGTTGCCGCAAGGGAAGATCAAGCGCGGGACTTTGACACTGATCCTCTCGATTCAAGCAAGCCAAAGCGTATTCAACTTAAGGCGCAGCGACGACGCGAACAGTACCGCGCTAACTAGGAACGCTACCGCCAAAAACAACTCAACCATGCCACGATTGTCGAACACACAGTCCAAAAGCTGCGCGACGACATCCCCGTGCTCGAGCTGCAGCGCAAATGACTGCTACGTGAAGGTCATCAAAACGTTTGCTACGTCGTACTTCCACAACTCCTGTTTTTGCGTCCCTGTGGCGTTCCTCTCTCGCAGGAGGACGGGGCAAAGCCAATCAACAATTCGGACGAGTATCTCGAGATTGCAAAGACCAGGCAGCAACTTGCGTTCTGGCGCTCCTCCATGACGGAAGATGTCATATTAGGAGAGCGCACTGGTGTGGAGGCGCTCGTGGAGCAGTGGCTGCAGTACCTGTCGAGTTTCTAGAATTTGGTAAGTCAGTTGGAGTGCATTGAGCGTGCGAGCGATCGGTTCGTGAGCTGTCTGCGATGGTGAAAGTGACGGTATCGGAGGCCAAACTCGAGAATGTGTTCCCGCATCTGAATAATCAGTCGTTGCGATCAACGCTTCAGCGACAGCGCCTTCAGCTCCCGTGATCGTTGTGCTTCGAGTCGGACGCTTCTGTCTGTCGTGTGGCACCGTGCAACTGGCACGGCAATGCACTTTGTGGTGTCGTTGACAAAGGTTTTGGGCAAACTGTCAGATGTGGCCATGGTACTAGAGCACGCGCGGATCACACGCGACGGCGCTGTTGGAATTTGTGCAATATAGGATATGTATGCTCAGTGTACATGTAGATAAATACATGTAGAGCGAGGTAAGACTTACAAATAGATGTTTTGTTCAAAAGAAACTATTTATTTTAAATGTTGATGGTGGTTGAACTCTGCAAAGAACTGGAGAAAAGTAATTTCATGTGCCAAACGGATTATTCGCATGTGGCACCATCAGACGGCAGTTCTTCATTAGCAATTCGACCAAGTTACTTATCACAATTCTCTATTTAGATCTCTATTTATGTCAAATGCACTCGAATTGCCGAGTGAAAACGGCAATTCCGGCCGATTTAATTTATTTCCGCTTCGTCTGCGTCCAGCTTACAATGCCTCA
>LGSN01001182.1:0-18602 GCA_001314375.1 Phytophthora podocarpi
TATGAAGTCCTTTCCGATTGCTCGCTTTGTTTGTTTGCGAGACTGCCGTAGAAGATGTTCCCAGCACGTAAGGATTTCTACTTGGGGCCACACCGATTCTAGCGCTGACGCGATGGCATCGGAATGATCGATGCTTGCACTCCGAACGCAAACATCTACATCGTAAAATACTTTCGCGTACTTGACTAACGCACGAAAAAATTGTTCGTATGCAAACGTGGTCTCCGTTCGCACGAACATGTACAGCCAAGGTCGAAATCTTTGGACAAACCCCGAATCTGCAATCTCCACAGAAATTCCCCCACAATCGACTAGAGTCCACCCGCCGAAATGGATACTATATGTTCCGTCAGTTGACATAACCAGCTCAGACCCTTGATCGCGCACTGCTTGGCGAACATTAGTGAACAGGGCCCGCATCGTAACGATCATACCCATCGAGGCAACCTGGCAATCAACATCCGAACAAGTATGTTCAAAATCACCGAGGGCGATCAGTGAATTCATGTCGGTTACGTTGTTTTCGTCAACACTGTGGTAGGTAACATGACCCTGACATATTTTCAGAGCAGTCCAATTCCGCATCGTAGCAAACTTGTTCATCTCCCATCCGCCGCTTGCGTTCTTCTTCAAATATGCCTTTCGGTTTTCCAACTTACGAACTACAGGTACATGCAGCAGCATGTTCGACTCTCGCATGTACTTGAAGAGCAACATGTTTCTCACTCGCCCAGCTGACATCCCCAACCTTAGCAGTGCATCAATCTCTGGCTTCAACACTGCAGAAATACCGCGGTCAGGAAGACGCACGCGAGCACCACAGTGTTGGCCTCGTTGTAGAAGTCGGTAGCGGAACGAGTTTTCATCAGCTCGATGTGTGGCCAATTTTAGTTGATGATTGCAGCCAACATGCGAACGACACTGGTACACCTTCCCCAGTACGAATGGAGATAAGTATCTAGTTCGATAGGTGTAGACGAATCCATTCAAGCTGTGAAGGTTTTGCTCCGCCTCACCCAATGTGTTGTAGTATCCAACACTGCTGTAAACATGTTTAGCCGCGACAACCGCAAGTTGACGTGTGATGGCTGCACCAGCGTCTTCTGAATCATTTCCAAAGTCGAGAGAGCTGTCGGTATCTGTGTCAACCTCCTCCACGCCTACCAAAGTTGTAGAAGAACCCATAACGCCGTCAGAACCCTCTTGCAGACTAGGTACTTCTAAAGAAGCGTCGCGGTCACCGTCATACTCCAACACGACGGTCGTGTCGCTTTCATTACCGGAAAAGGTCGCCTCCGTCTCCATGGTTTTGAACTTTGTGGGGTTGGTCTTCTTGAAGGGAGAGAAGAATGAGAGTCAGAGGGCTGCCTCGATAGCTTAAGCTAAACCCCCATCACTACTAGCCGTGCTCAATTCCGACTGGCGTTGCTGAAAATAGATGGCACAACTTCAGCGCTGATAAGCTGTTGAACTAGGGGTTCTAATCGTGGCAACAGATCTTATCATACCAGTAACAGGAATTCAGCACAACACATGATCAACAGCCGTTCAGCAAATGAACAACATATATTAATTAACACCCGTCTCAAATCCCTAAAACTGTCATGCTCCATACTAGTCTGAGTTGTCAGGTGGCATCAGGAAGAGCCCAAGGTTGGGGTGTATGGAACATGGTAGCTTTGGTGGTTTAGAGACAAGACACGAGGCTACCCAGTGTTGAAGCGTATCGGCACGCATGTGCCGGGAGCTGCTGAAAGCTCTGTTATTGATGCTGTGTTTCGGAACCGAGAAGTAGATAGAAGTGGGTGGGCTGGAGGCAGCGTCGTCATGGGCTCCGTGGCCAAACTGCTGGTGGGGGTCGCCGTGGCCTCCGTTGTCAAGCTGACCACCGAGATCGCTGTCGTCAAGCTGCTGGTGGTGCCCATGTGGCCGCCGTGACAGAGCAGCTACTGGAGAGGATAGCTTCATCGAGCTGCGGGGCTCATGGGTGGCTGACTGGGCAATTATGTGTTTCAGGCAACCCAACGTGACCGGCAGTTTTGGTTACGAAAGCAATGCCATGAGCTCTCTTTATGTTTCTAAACGAATCCAAGAACTACCGTTTGCTGCTCACTTGAAATGAGAACGAATGGCTGATGTGTTTCCTCCGATCACATTTAAAGTGCTCGATACTGCCAACTTTTTGACGACAATCACGTTTAACGGTGTATGTGGTGCACACATGTCAATTTTCCCCAATCAGATCGCAGCGAGAGAAAGGGACAGGGGCCCGAGTGCCGTGCTGAAGACACCATCCTGTTATTCAAGTCGTGGCTGGACACCTAACAAGACCTAACATGAGGCGCTGGTCAAAAGAAGAGCACGTTTTATACTGGCAGTGGCTCGCGTACGAGACTCCCGGCTCAGATGATTGCTCTGAAGTCGGACAAGTGGAAGAAGCTCCACCTCGAAGTAACGAAGCTTCATAGCATATTAGCTTACTAAACCGGCTATAACACAGAAGACGTAATACTATACCGTAGTAACGTACGAGCGTCATACGTCGGGTTCTACCCGAAGTAGCCTGCCATCAGTCGCTCCTCCCATTCGGCTCCCCCCATTCGGCTCTCTCTCGGGCTTTGTCTGCGCGTTTTCTCCTCGGACGATCCGCCGTGTTTGTGACTGGGCTCTTTGCTTGTTGTGAGCAGTATATAGCTACTGATATATATGTTGTCAGAGTCGCCTTTATTGCCTGGATACGCCTCCGCTGTCTATGCTCTCTGAGCAAGATTCTTCAAGATTTACTAATTTCAAATTGGACAAAACGATAGGTTAAAACTCCGTCCTCACAGCTGCAAGGCATAAATTGTCCGCTCCTGAGGTCTTATTATAAAACAGGGGTGTCAAAGGTCTAAATTAAGCCTTAGGTGATAGACCTGTTTTTCAAAACCTCTATTTGCAAGCAGTGGAATCGATTTCCGCTGGATTGGGGACACCCGTAGTTTTGCTAAATCCGCTGAGTACGTATGCGGAACACACAGATATCAATCTGCCATCCGCTCAATGACACTATGTGAATTATGGTTCCCGTTTCAGCATAAGGAAAGAAAGTGTATTAAAAGAAAGAATATGCAGGCATGTTTTGCTATCGCGTTGAAACCGACAAAGGCGAGGAACCTCAGTTGCCGCCCGAGTCCCGATTCACTACCAGCAAGAACTGCTATACCATGTAGTGGCAACTTTCGTCGTTCATACCGTAAAACATCGTAGCCACATCTGGCTCAGTTGTGACTAGCTTGATGAACACGGAAGCCCTGAGCTGCCAGTATCTTGTCCGCGAACATGTGCTTGAAACCGTGATGGGCTTATCGAAGCATGTCAGCTGCCTGCTCCTGTTGTGGAGATGAAGGATGGAACTGGCAATCGATTCCTGGACATTCGCCGTCAACCTCATTGATTCACTCATTTCTCGCCAGTGGTCTTCTGTCGCTTGGGCGGGGTTCCTCCTCCTCTCACACTATCTCGGCGAGTGGCACTACGGTGTCGAGTTGCTGCCGATCCTTCTTCCTCATCTTCTGTCTTCGATTTATTGTCTCAGTCGATTCGCAAGGATACGCGGCTTTGTTGGTCTGCGGGGGTATTCCTGCTTCCGCACTGATGTCAACACCATATTTTCCGTCGGATTCGCTACTAAACTCACTAAGTGACGACGATGCGGCTCGTGGTCTTGGACTTTCTTCCCTGTACACTGCGAATAAACTAGTTGTAGCGGTTCGCGACAGACTTCTGTTGAGCTCTGCATACATGAACAGAGACTGAGTCTTAAATTCGCTTGCTTTGGCATGCACAAAAGCTGACATTCCCCCAGACAGAGTAGGTATGCCCGAGGAGGGGCCCCAGCCAAAACCCTGTTGGACTTCATCGCTGTGTAGCCCCTGTACTTTTTCTTCAACTCGTTAGCTTGCTCTGGAGTTGCTACCGGGATCGGGCGAGTTCGTCTGAGAGTCCTTTGTTGAAGTTCATGACAATGCGATTCCAAATTGCCTTCTTAATGGTTCCTTCATAGGATGCACCGAGCCAAATGACCTGGCCAGAAAAGAGTTGATCAGTCGAGCAGGGAGCTCTAGTATTCATAAGAAACCCATGACTCGTTGTGCAAAAAGGTTACATAGGTCGCAGAATTTACAGAGGTCACAGAGGTTGTATAGGTTAGATACGTTGCAGAAGTTACAGAAGCTACAGAAGTCGCAGAGGTTGTAGAGATTGCAGAGATTACAGCGGTTGTAGAGGTTGCAGAGTGGCGCGTTCCGCAATGGCTTTATTGCACCAAGACGACTGTAGCTCCGATGATGAAGAAGACTATGTTTTCCTCGTCATAGGATTAATGGCAGCCTTTGGCCTTTATGGTAGAGTACATTGTGCCAATGAGGGATGCATTACGTCGATACTAACCGGGCCCATATACTACCAAAAGCTTTTACGCAGTCGAAGCCCTGTACGCTGCTCGGAAGGAGTCAGAATGACTATTTGTACATTTAATTTGCTGCTGGAAGAATTGGAAACTACGCGTATGCTGCCAACAACCTCTCATACTTGTAGGGGGGCGCGCGCGGGGGGGGGGGGGGGGGGGGCTGATTTTACTGTACATCCTGACAGACAAAAACAACCGAGAGGCGCAAGAGTGCTTTCAACACGGTCCTGGAACCATTTCGCGAGTTGTTCGTCAAGACATCGCTGCGATAAACGCGCGATGGAATGCCTTCGTAAGGTTTTCTAGCAAACCCAACGGAGATCAGCGAGTCGCCTAAATGTTTCCATATTTCGAAGACTGCATCGAAGCCTTAGACGGAACCTACATCCCGGTCGTACCGCCAGCTTCAATCGCCCCACGGCTTAGGAACAAGAAATGATTCTGCTCTAGTAATGTGGTTGGGGCATGTAATTTCGCGATGGAGTTTGTGTATGTTCTACTAGGGTGGGAAGGATCGGCGCATGGCGGACGAGTACTTAAAGATACTGCCATCCATGGTCCTCCATATTCCTAAAGGCAATTGAATCTATATCCAACATAAGTGTCTAATTATCCAAGCTGTGCACGCGTGACAGGCAAACACTACTTAGGGGACGCTGGATACGCGTTGAACAGCTACACGATAACTGCGTACCGGGGAACACGCTACCACCTGAAATAGTTCGGGGACGGCTTTCGAAAACCGCAGAATAAGGAAGCACTGTTCAACCTCCGATATTTGTCGCTAAGAAACGTTATTGAGCGAACGTACGGGGCAGCGAACAACAAATTTCCCGTACTGCTAGCAATAACATCGTACGGGCTTGAATGGTGATCGGGCTGATACAGGTCACCTTCGCCATATACAACTTCGTTCGTCGCCACAACGACGAATTTGCTGACTCGTATGAGCCTTTCAGAAGAAAACGGAAGCGAAGAATCAGAAGCAGATGCCACTGGAGGCATCGCGCCAATTGAACCAGACGACAACATCATGAAGCAATCGCGGTACGAATTTGCAGCAGAAATGTGGCGTAACTACGTCAGGACTATCGCTGGCAGATACGGTGACGTTGTAGTGTAGGGTCGCCACCTGTAGTATCGATTTCACCGACTACATCACCACCTACGACAAGCAGCACGAGTTTACCAACTCACAACCCAGATGCCTGCGCTTATAACGATAGTCTATACAAGATGCAATAACGATAGCCTAAACAAAAGGCGATTCTCTCTTCATCACGACATTGTGGTTATCGTTTAGTTACTGTCTACTTCACGACTGAACAATAAGTGCTATTACAGGCACTCACCCCTGAATCCGCTGGATCAATCCTCTGTCCGCCCAAATTCGGGCATATAGCGGATAGCGGATTTGGCCTCAAATTCCTCTGGAATAGGCATACGGAACACGCAAAGTTTTGAGCGATCCGCCGGATACGAAAATTCTGCTGGAATGTCCTCGATCCGCTGGAATTAATACGTGTGGAACAGACGCTAAGACTTAGCGTTGGAGATGCTCTGAGACCCTACCGGAAAAATGGTATAATTAGAGTACGCAGAATGATAGAGCACCGAGTTCAATCCCTATTATAAACTGCAACCAATCAAAACTCCGGTCGCAAAGGACAGAATAGCAACTCCTGTATTTTTGCAAAAGTGGATACGTTGTTTACTCCACGGTGACATTGTTGTGACTTCACAAAGGTGTTCTTGATGGTATCCAAAGATATGTTTCCCAGCGCCCCCATCGCTCTTTCGAAAGTGGTGTGGCGCTTTTGATCCGCCCGTTGTACGCTTAGGTCACCCTGGGGCATTTTCGAGCAAAACGTTCGAATATAGTGCTGGCAGGCGACACCCGCGCATCCCCCTAGCACACAGAGCACGTTGGTACCTGTATAGGCCAGCGCATCCGCAACTTCCGCCATCTGGTGTACTTTCAGACTGCACAAAATGAGAACGGACAGATCCGTCACCACATGAACCCAGCACTTGCAATCCACTCCATCATCACACCCACGCTTTTCTTGCACCGAAAAGCGACCACCTCCGAATCGCTAAAGATACGATTGCTTCTCGACACCACCTCTGCTTGATCAGCGAATACGACACATCAGCGGCGCAGACCTCGTGGAAGTCCAGCACCATCTGGAGACGGAACCGCTTGATGAAGTGCAGCGGGATCCGAGACTATGTCATGGACCGTGCTGCTTGGGACGTAGTGGAGATGGCGGTGATTGACTTCAGCAGCGTGGAGGGGGGNGGGGGGGGGGGGGGGGGGGGACTTCTGGCAGCGACTAGCTCTCGCTCTCCGCCTTCCAAATCGCATCATGCTCTGATAATAAGTTTCTGAGAATATACCGTGCTCTGTAAATTTTCATCAATGCTAATCTACTATAAATACCGGAATAATAGAACACCCGCAATTTTGCAGTAATAACAAGGATGATCCAGCTATCCAATTGTTCCGGTAGTCAAGGCACATGTTCTTATGCCGCGGCGCTGGATAGGGACCAGCTTTGTGCTTGGACATTTTAGTGTTGTGTGCTGAGCACGATCCAACTACGAACCGAAATCGGTGGTACCGTTGATCTGCGAGAGATAACCGCTTCTTTTGTTGTAGAACATGCCGGTAGTACATCTCTGGCACAGCCAATGCCCTCGGGCATATGACTTGACATGAATCATATCAGTGCCACTAACGCCACACGAACCGTTGGACTAGGAGCTGGCAGCAACAGCAACTCACGCTGCTCGCAAAACTCCAAAAACGGCCAAGGGTGCGCGTTGTCTAAACTGGACAAATGACGTGGTCGCGATGATGTTAAAACTTTGGTTCGAGGAGGAGGAGGTGAATGCTAACTGGGACACAGCGGACGTCAAGGTGAAAAGAGCGTTAGCAAGGCGATCTTTCGCTAGCTTGCTCTCTCCTAGAGAGCGTTCGTCGGGGGTGATGGTGGCAATAGTGGTGTCACCCGAGTAGATAACAGCGACGACAGCAGCCTGGCAGTTGTCGTCCTGGAACAAAATACTGACCCAAGAATACCTACGGGAATGCTGTTACTGTAACTTAACAAACAACCTTCGGAGCTCTCGCCTTAATAAGGTTGGGTTATTAAATAAACCCGAAACTTACAGAAACTTCATTGAGCATAAATTTGTCAAAGGAGCTCAAAAACAGCACAAGCACAAACGAGTGTATCGTGCTTACAAATTCAACGTCAGTCCTGAAGACAGTCGTCTGAGCAAACTTGTGTCAGCACAAACGCGCCAGTACGACTTCTACTTGAGTCTGTGGCAAAGTGAGTGGATCCGCAAATTTGCAGATGGCGGGGGTCCTCTTGTGCACAGCGCCCGAACACACTGACTAACGTAGATGTACTCCGATATCCGTTAGATGCCAAAGCGCTTGCTCACTTTGTGTACCTGTCGGTAGAGCTGGATCGCTCTTTGGGTGATTTCGGAGGAAGCGATCTGGGCCTTGAGGGAGGAGATGCCTTGTAGAGATATGAAAACTCTTTCTTTTTGATGCTTGCCGTTTCCTTTAGCGGGGATTGAGTTGAGGGTCGACGGACTACCTGGTCAAACAGATAATGCAGACAGTCCGGAGCTTGTGCTGTAGAAGGCAAATTTGGCTTTGATGCATGTGTTAGCTTGTCCTAAAATCGATCCTATGCTACCCATACAATTCTCTTGGCCTTCCCTAGGCTTCCTTGTTCTTACTGTTTCTTCGTCGATCATTTGCGCAAACTGTGAAACACGGATAAAGGCTCTTCACTCCATATTGGTAAAATACCTGTCAAGATCGATACCATTTAATTCATCTGATTCTCATCATATATGCCGAAGATGTAGCCGTTAATCTTGAGTCCGTCACTCGCGAGGGTACCTACCTGACTTGTAAGACGTCGTACCTTGGTTGATCTTGATTGATGGACCGAGATCGATCGGGAAACGTCCAATTCCCCTACCACAAGTCTTGGCCATGACAGGTATCTGGTTTTGGCAATAAATAGCAATCAAGCATGGCTACTAAAAACAAATGCCGTACCCCGTTCAGCTGCCTCCTGATCATTAACAACTAAATCCCGGTCATTGCTAGAAGATCGATGTTGGTTTTGCCACCCGAGTCTACTAGCTTTGGGTTTGTAACGCTCTCCTCAGGCTGCAGTAGAATCACCACGCGGGGTACGTAGTCGCATGATTGCAATGGCATCCTGACTAACATCAGCCTTCCTAAATCTGATACTGCCCTTTAGGTAGAAGTAAACTTGAGCAATCGCAAGTACGCCACATGAAATTCCATCGGGCTGCCGCGGACCCTCAATCCATTCTCCACCTTCTTGACAGGGAGATTTCAGTCTGATATCGCGGGTTTATCCAAACAATTCCAGGATAAGAGCCACGGTAGTGTTGAATACATTTTCAAAGCATCGTGGTACACCTCGCTATTCAATGGCTCATAAAAGTACGGCTTGATGCGGGCAACGCTCCTCGGTAATAAATGTGATCAATGATGACGCTCTAATGTATTGGCATGTGCACCGACAGTACAACGTAGTGCACTCTCAAAATTGTGAATTGCGGCAATGAGGAGCATCCAACGGTTGTCGCGGACGAGTCCAACGCAAATCAGTCGCCCAACCATGCACCGTATACTAACATTCACGATCTCGGTATTGAGCTTTTGGCAACTCGCTAACTTGCCATCCAGTTTTTCCATCGCAGGGATGCTGCTCCGGATGTTAGACGGAGGTCTGAGCGAAGGCTTATATCATTAAGCCATTCAAGAGCGTCATTAGCAAGCTGTCTGTCCCTGCCTTCGTAGCTGACGGGTCCAGCCCGTTTGAACCCGTCTCATCGTCAAAACATCTCGGGGTGTGCTTGTATTTTCTCCCAATTTGTAAGTTCCAACCAATCCCAAACTGCAATCCACGGATTAAAGCGCTTTCGGAGTTGGTATAAGGCTTCCATTGCGTCGACAGTGCACTGCGGTGTTAGGAAGACATGAAATCCAGCAGAATTGCCTCATTTTGGTGAATATTCAAGATGTAGCGGATTGATCAATCCGCCATCTTGTTCTGCATGGATGATTCTGCGGATGGGAGGGGGGTCTCGTTTCAGCGGATTTATTACGCCCCAATTTGGGCGTGTAGCGGATGTATTTGGCGGATTGACGAGGAGCGCCAGTAAAACTCCATGTTATTCATGAAGGTCTGATGTGAATGTACCTTGGTCGCTGGTCGATACTTTCCGCTGACCTGTTGCCTGGTTTTCTGAACATACTGAACGATGCCGATCTGCTGCCTCCATCGCCCATCGAGGCTACGTCTCAACTGGCGCCGTTTGCCAGTTTTCAAGCTCCTTCCGAGGTGTCTCGTACGCCCATTTTGGAATCGTTTCGGTATTTAACATCGTCTTCCTGCCATTGTCGATGTTGAAATGCTCGGCGACATATACGATAGACGCTGCACTACATTTGGTGCCTTCCGCGGGTCAAAATAACGCAACCATGATATCGAAATCGTCGCCGACGGGGGAAAAAGTTGGAACAAGGTGCGGACTCTGGAGCAGCAGCTGGAGATGCAGTGTTGATGGCTTCAAAAACCGAAGAAGATGAGATCAAGCTACTCACCGTGCAGATCAGGGGCGGAAGAGGACAAGCAACGAGATGGCAACGCATCACTAAATATTAATTTATGGAGATACAGCGAGTGGAGTTGCAGAATTTGCAGGTCAAGGAGTCGTTCATGGACCAGATCAACCTGGCCAGCAGACGAGAACAGGGACGACGCTGAAAGCAAGGCGCGTCACAGTCTCACGACTCCGAATTTAAGGCATATGACACGAACACGACTGGCTTAATGTAGTGAGAAGAAGTTCGGCTTGGGGTTCATGGTAGGCTTCGCTTCTAGCCCCTTATCTACCCTAACTTCAAATATGAATGCATGCGCTTTTCTTATATCGTAGCCTCTACTACAGTTGGCGACACAGTTTAGCGGATAGAGGATCCCAATAATTGTGTTCTGCGCCCGAAGTAGATGATCGCTTAATCAGCGGAGTGGCTTTGCTGCTGCGGAAATTCAATTCCGACGTATTGATTTAGCGGATTGCAGAACGCACTCTTACTCTGCATATCACACACGGGCGCTTTAAACAAATAGACCGTTGCCAGTGGACGCCACCCAAAACAGCCTAATCTGCGGATATGCCAAAGCCTTTATGAGTTGATAGACTTGGCATATGTCGGGTGAGACGTGAATCCAGTCTCAATAAGTTTCTAGATAATTTCAATTAATATTCATATCCGCATGCTCGATTTGGCAGCTACACACATTTAAACTTAGAATGTGTACAGTATGTACCTACTGCGAAGGTCGTGTTACCACCCAGAAGGTGCAACATGGCATAATCTTAACCATATATCAGAAAACGTTTACATACATTACCTGTGCAACTTTATATTTAGAGACAAATTTAGAGATTGTCTCTTATGGTTGTTTGAGCGGCATCCGGTGCTCTATTTGCTGACAGTACATAGGCGTTATAACATCGAAAAGAATCTTAAAAGGGTTAAGTTTGAAAAACACTGCTGAAGTGACCATGCATCCGTCTATCTTGACTGCAAAGTATGACCCCGACCGCACCAGATACACGGTTTTCATAGAATCCTCGACATTGTACGAGAGCTTGCATAGAAATTTGTTGTCTTTGTCTATTGTGCTTTCCTCGACGTTTCATCCGCGCATGCCAGAGGCAGTGTTCATCTCTAGCTCACCAGGCTTCGTACTGCCAACTCGAATTTCCTCCAAGTACTTCGCGTCAAAACGCCTGACCAACGCCCCCATGCCGTTTGCGGGCGCAACCTCGTATCGTTTCGACGGACAATTTATATCTCGCGCTGAGTACAGCAAAGCCGTACCAGTTGGCACCTTTCCGATAGTCAGTAAGCACGATAAGCTTCTCATTGATGTTGTACCTGCGTCTTTTGCTTTTCATTGCAACGTCAATTGTGCTGACTCAACTCACTCGTGTTGTTGGTTCACTTTCCGAACGAAATGACAATGAGTACCATAAATCCAACTGTAAGTCACTGCGAAACCGCCACACGATGACGTGGCAGTTTAGCTCTAATTACACGTGCTAACGTGGTGGTATGGCGTTTATATGCGCTCGCTTCTTGTGGAAAGAACTTCAACGTTTCAAGGGTGGCGAGGCCGTTTGGCTTCTTCGCTTCTACGATGCCACTAATGAGCTCATACTCCAATATCTCCACACTGTATGTTCAGATCCAATCTTACTATTAATACTTAATAAAACATATTATTGTCTTAGTAAGTATTAATAGTTTAAAAACTTGTCTTGTGTGGCCCAGCTGTATCGCGACCAGTACGAAGATGATAAAGCCAAGACAGACCGAGATCTTACCACCGCCCGCATCTGGGATGTTTGGGATGGTGAAACGGATTGTCCTCAAGAAGGCGACGTCGTGAAATTCAAACGTTTCACTGGGATTCAGCTCTACCATGAAATGAGCATCCAGTTCTCTACTCGTGTCCAAGACTTCGAATTTTACTACTGCTTACCACCGCCGGAACCACTCTGCCCTCGACCTACAACGCCGCATTCTCAAGGTCACCAATAGAGGAGGTGGGTCTTTCCGCACAGTTCCTACAATTTATTTTTTCTTTTGCGTTTTCTAACTAAGCCACTAATGCACAAACATAACACGCATAAGACATTTGTGCGGACATTTGAAGTGCTTTTCTACATAAATTACTTCCTAGGCGCTCTTTGCCAACAGTGTTTCTTACATTGTTTCGTTTATTATCCGACAACAGTCCATCACTGCATCACTAATACGCCATTACTTATATTTCTCCCGAGCTGTGTTCTCTCCTGGAGTAAGTGCTCCGGAGTAGTCTATCTCATTCGTTTGAGTAGGTGCCGTACTGGGATAACAAATGATATTATCCTTATTTTAAGTTGTGTTTGCAGAATAATCTGCAGCACTTCTCGACCAAGGACAACTTCATTTCTGGAAATCATAGTAGAACATCGCAGGGTACCACGACACACAACCAATAAGATTTGTAGACAATGGGTCAGACACGTGTTTATTGAGATAGTACTTGCTATAACTAGAGGCTGAATAAAATAATTCATAATACCCCCCCTCCTCCCCCCAGTTTTTCTCTCAATAAAATAAACGTATTATTGGAGCTGTCACCAAAACAAACAATATAAATTTGGTCCCAACCGATCCAACCAGTCCGAGTCTTAGGGTAGAGTTATTTTCATATGGCAATGAACATGGAATACATAAACCACTGTATGCCCCTTGTAATTAACGTAGAATACCGAATAGTACGCGATAAAGTAATTGAACGCCCTACGATTTGAACACCCTATTGGAGGGCGTTCTCCCAGAAATAGAACGTCCTCGAACATAACACCGTTTTACAACATAACACCGATTCCAAGTGTAAATATACCTACCAGCAGGTGAATTCGATCTTAGAATCCGAGATCAACTTCGTTCAGGGGGTTTATCGCCATCTTTAAGTCGTGTAAGGATCGAATGTCGGTACGTATTCATTGCGGAAAAGTTCCGACCAACTGAGCTACACTCGGAGTGGAAACCCCCGCCCACTCTCTATTGAGACGGGTGTTAATGGGGTGACTTTTACTAGAGTCAGACGGTGTAGTGCACAAGCGTACCGGCAAATGCGGTTACTTCGACAACTTCAAGTAGTGGTTCATCAGCAAGCATGATGTCTACGGTTCCAAGTTTCGTGCGGCTTGGGAGGCACAGAGCACGACACAAACAATGTCAACGTTAGTGCGAACCAAAACGACAGTGGAAACAGCTCCAGGAGGTCTGGGTTCAAGCGCAGATATCTCCAAATTGTCCGTGTGGATGGCTCACACACGGACAACTTGCGCCTTACCATCCGTCCAGGAACTGAACAAAACATTGTCTTTTTTCTGGCGTGTCAAACTATACTGATATTTTATACCTGGTAGACGATCTTCCGCGTGAGATGCCCGCCAGTTATTCGTCCATTGACGCTAACAAGCACAAGTCAAGGAGGCGCAAGTCGGATCGGTGATGACGGCGTTGCTGCAGTCCGCCGTGCCCCCAGTCACCGGGGCCAAGCCAAGCCACTACATTGAGGCTCGCCAACCTCGCTTCGTTTTGAGAAATGCAGGACCACCGTCCGGGTTGACATACTCAATGATTTGGCCGCATCCAGCAAAACCTAAAGAATCATCCTCTCCGCGTTAGCCAACTATTTTGTTGAGAAAAGGATGCTCCAACAAATTTGCAAACAACTTTACTCCCAAACATTAAAGTCCTTTAAGGGAACGGGAATGTCAAGGTTTAGCACACTGCGCCAAGACCTCGCTTCGAACGTCGATGCTCAACGTTTCTGAGCGAAGGCTTACCATTTTACCATAGTCTTGCAACGCACAGCGCTGCGGTTGACCTCGCCTGTCTTCGCCAGGCTAATTTAGTACGCTTTTAGGGATTAGCGTTAGATGACCATTCTCATACCGGTAACAACATTTGCTGCCGGTATATTTAATACTGCTAGCCCGGCCCAGGGAAGTCACAGTTCGTTAAAATACGAGCTTGTTGAAAATATTGCCCGACTGTGCTCTCGATAAATAAATTTGTTGGTACTGGCGTTATTACATTGGTGTGGGGTAGTGGGTCTGCGATAATTTAAAATCGCAGGTCCCGCTCACACACGGCGCCCGAACTGCCGACTAACGGAGGGGTACTCCGATATCCGTGGGATAGTTGAACCTTGCTCACCTTGTGTACCCGTCGGTAGGGCGGGATCACTCTTCAGGTGATCTCGGAGGAGACGCTTGGTGCTGAGGTCTTGGACTGTCTGGCGGACAGCGCGAACTTATGGCAGCAGCGTGGAAATTTCTTCACGCTAAGCCGTTGGGGATCAAGCCTGCGATCGATCTTAATTTCGTCGAGATCGCGACTTGAAGGCCAGATTCGATCTGGGCCTGGGATGCCTTGTACGGGTGTATGGCCCTTCCTTTACGATGCTTGCTGCTTCCTTTAGCGGGATCTTGAGTTGAGGGTCACCGAACTGCTAGGTCAAGCAGCGAATTCCTTGCGGTCCGGGGCTTGCGATGTACAAGGCAAATTTGACTCTGAATTAAATGTTAATAGGTCCTACAACCTGTCCTGAGTTTTCCTACGCTCCCTGGTGGGCCCTGTACGATCTCTCAGACTTCTTTGAACTTTTGCTGTCATGCTGGCTCTTCCCTGAGTGTTGCGTCACCTGGGGAACCGAGATGGCGAGGTTTTATCTTGAGATCGTGAGGTCGCGAGATCGTGCGATTAAATCTTTCAGTACCGCTCTTGCATCGGACATTTACAGGACCTGTACCAGCATAAACACAAGAACGCAATTGGTCTAAATTGCGCATTAGGGATAGGCGTTTCATTCTCTACTCGTTGGAGGTCCACTGAGACCTGTACGATACACCACCAACAGTATTTTAGCGCTTGGCCTGCATATTTATATTCGTGGTGCAGCCGAAATAGTACCAAGATGTTCGGCGATGGAGCTTCGCGTCCATGGCGACGCCCGACCAAGACAAGCAGAGTCTCGGTCACGGCTCGCGACTCGATAGAGTGTGTCCTCACTTTCCATTTGGTGAAGCAGTCGACAGTCGAGTCGAGTGTATCGATAGAGCAAAAAAGCAAGTGCCCGTCAAGATGGCTGACAACTAGAGCGGTTGGTCGACATTGCAGACGAACCTGTCGAAGTATAACGACACGGACGAGTGCAACGCGCGCCCCGTGGCCGAGGACATGTGCCGCCACTCAAATCTGGAGTGGACGTTCGCCGTAACCGTGTGAATCTTCGGCACCATAATCGGCTCCCTGTGCTGCTGCCACTCAGCGACTGTCTAAGTCGTAAGAAGACACTGATGCTGAACTGCACCTTCATGTTCGTAGGCGGTGTGATTAAAACTGCCGTGTCGAACACTGGGTGTTCGCCGTCTGATCGCCAGCCTTGCGGCGGGCACTGCCACGGGCACAATCGTCAAGTACGTAAACGAGCTGTCTCCGCCGCTCATGCGCAACACGCTGGGCTTGGGCCTGCAGATCTTCACTACGATCGGTATTTTTATGCCCAGCCATCAAGTGCTTCCTCGCGAACACGGCCTGGCCGCGTTCCCGGTCGTGCTGGCGCCGTCGATGTGCTAGGAGAGCCCAGCGTGCATGATCGCCGTCGAAGTGCACGGGCCACACAACAAGCAAAATAATCCATAGTGTCCAGAGGCTATCTTCATTTCTCACTGGCGGCTCGGCCTAGATCACTGTTGAGACGCGGTGAGGCCGCTGGGCGCGTTGAAAACTACAAAATGCTGACTACCAAGTGCTGTATTTGCAGTTATTCCTCGTTCAAACTGTCAGCTACTACAGGAAGCCATGCTCGTCTGATCTGGCTGCTGAGGATATCACCCGCCTGTAGGGCGAGGAGCACGTGACACGTGATGTGTAGAATACGCTGTCGTGGTTGGAGGTGAGGTCTCATCGAGTACATGTACACTCAATCCGCGTTACCGCATGCAACTTTGCGGTATTCTGCTCACGTGCGCGCAACAGCTCTCGGGCACTAATACCGTGTTCAACTACTCCGGCACCATCTTCTCGGACGTCGGTATATCGGACTGACGTATCGGCACACTGATCATCGACTTCAGCAACATCTGACACGGGTGTGCTGCCCGATCCCTTCAGTGTTCGTAACATGACCCTGTGAGGTCTGACGGGCATGTTCGTTGTGTCTGCGCTGATGACGGTTGTGTTCCTGGCGGACGTGTCCGAGCGCGATATTTTACTTTGCTCGATGGAGGCAAAACGACGAGGCGTTGCGCGGCTCGGGCGCAGTGTCGGCGTCCTCCTTCTCCGTCTGAATCTGCAGCTTGGGCAGTTCCACGTACCCGTGCAGCAACTCGAGATCCAGACCGGGAAGCGGTGGTGGTAGAACTTGGCGATGTCCAGCACGTCGTCCTCCACCTTGAGCGACATGCCGAGATCCCAGAAGCAAGGCCGCCAGCTCTCGGTAGCTCTGCGTGGCCGCGTACAGGTCTAGCAGCCCTCGCAGCGCGCTGAGCGACACTGCCTCATTGGTGACCATGCACTGCTCCACCAGGTAGTGCACCCACTGGCTCAGCGCCTCGGGCAGCGCAGCCAGCTGCTTGCGGAACAGCGAGGTCCCATTGTCTCGGGCACGAAGAGGAGCACGTCTGGATGACGGCGGCGCAGCCAGAGCCCCCCCCCCCCCCGCCCTCAGCAGTGCGCACTTGTCCGTTAACGAGCGCAGCGTCAGGCGGAACAGGTCGCGGAAGTCGCGCACGGCGTCGGCACCCAGCCCCTCGTCGCTCAGCAGCCCTAGATGCAGGCACAGCAGCTGCGCCCTCGCTTCATTCGCGATCGACGCCTTGATACTCGTACTCGTACTCGTACTCAGACTGAGACTGAGACTCAGATGCCAGACCTCCCGTTCAAGTTCATATGATGTGGTCCACAATAAAAATGATAATATAAGTGACACTCACAACTCATTCATCTGGTCAACGAGTGGCTATGATACCGTACGAGCATCCTGGCTGTGATGCCTGCGGACGCCAAGGCACTGGCGGCGGCTAGACGCTCAACCCCTGCCGGCCTCGCGCTTCCCGATACGGTCTAACGCGGCCGTGCGCGAGCCGCAATGCACGCGCGCTGCGTGTCTCTGGCCTACCGCTTGCAGGCCTCAGCCGCCGATTGGCCGCGGTTCCTGCTGCACACGGGCCACTTCCTCAACAAGACGAACAAGGACGTGATCAACTGCTACCAGCTGCTGCGCGGCGAGCGGGTCCGCTACGTGCCGGGCTGGGACTTCCACGGCCTGCCCATCGAGCACAAGGCGCTGACCCAGCTGTAGCTACAGGCCGGCAAGCTGTCGCCCGCCCAAGTCCTCGCGCCGTCCTGGCAGCTGTCCTGCAAGGACGTGCGCGAGCAGCAGAAGGACTTTGAGCGCTGGGGCGTTTGGCCGACTGGAGTAGCGCCCAGTGTGTACCTGACCATGGACCCGAGCTACGAGGCCAGCCAGTACGACATGATCAAGCCGATGGTGCACGACGGGTTCATCTTCAGAGGCTTCAAACCCGTGTACTGGTCGCCGAGCTCCCGAACGGCGCTGGCCAAGGCCGAGCTGGAGTACCAGAATGACCATGTGTCTCAAGCTGCCTACGGGCAGTTCCATTTCGCCTCCAAGGGGAGCAGCACGAGTCAAGAGACTGCTGGACAAGTGTTGAGACAAGATGTCGGCGGTGGTATGGATCGCCCTGGACGATTCCGTCGAACCAAGCGCTGTGCGTTAATGCGGATCTGGACTGCGTCCTCGTGCGTCCTACGAACGCCAACTTGGACACGTGCTATCTTGTTGCCAGTACTGAAGGAGGGCTGTACAAAAGTGTTGCAGGGAGATGCGGAAACGGAAGTGGAGCTGGAAGTGCTGGAGACGATCAAGGGCGCGAGGTTTGAAGGTGCGCACATTACTCACCCGCTGGTTAACTGCGAGCTGGTGGTGCTGGTTGGCGAGCACGTGACGACGGATGCTGGTACAGATGTCGTGCACACGGCTTCGGAGCACGGTCAGGACGATTACTTCGCCTGGATGGCGCACCACTCGGTGCCTGGAGAGCACCCAGACATCCTGTGCCCGGTGGATGCTGATGGTCGTTTCACCGCCGAGGCTGTCAATGGACTCGAAGGCATGAGTGCCCTGGACGGTAGTAATGCGGAAGTTATCGCCTGTTGAAGAAATCGGGCAACATACTTTCCATCGGCGAGTATCACCACCGATATCCGAACGACTGGGTACCACGAAGCCCGTGATCCTTTGCGCGACAACCCAGTGGTTTGCGCGGCTGGATGCGCTTCATGCGCACAATGGAGCCGATGACTGCACATTGGACGAACTGCAGCACGCACCTCCTGCGTTCCTGTCGCCTCAAGCAGTGCTATCGCTCAAGGGCTTCATTTGGCTTTCGATGGGGACATGTTCTACATTTCAAGCACCCT
>LGSN01001183.1:0-11842 GCA_001314375.1 Phytophthora podocarpi
GTTTCCGAAACGCAACCTGGTACATGTAATGCATTCTGCGCACTTGAAGATTATTCGCAGTGTGCAACGATGTCCTTGTCGCCAACGTCACATCCATTGATCTCTGCGAAGCTGGAGTTGTGTGCTCTTTTCCATTTCGATAAAAATGCACAAAATCCAGAACCACAGCGTCGCTGGGACTGCTACTTTTCACTTCGGCTTGTTGGTCCTATCAAGAAGCATCTTATTCCTACCAAACAGCATTATTTTCCACATCATCACACACACTCTTTTTCCCTGCTAAAACGACGGCAACATGGCAAGTCGCCCCCCTCACTCTCTCTTTTCACCTTTTCTTGACCCTCTAACATTTTTGCCTGTCAACCTTTTCCACTTTGCGTAGAATCTGTTCAACTTCGGTGTGTCATCCGCCGAGCTCCGTTTCACTTTGGAAGGCGACGAGCAACGTGTGAAACTCGTAGTCCCTCGCTTCGACGATGGCAAAAGTGGCAAACCCAACGAGTTGCCACTTTTCCGCGACGACGAAGATATCCACGGGGTATTAACCGTGAAAGTGGACTCTGGTAAGCGGTTAGAACACACGGGACTGAAACTGGAGCTTCTGGGACTCATTGAGGTGCCGGTGGATCGCAGTGCCGGATACGAGTTCACCAATTCTCTACGAGAATTGCAACCCAGTGGGGAAGCCATTGATGGTGAAGAAACGTTCACGTTTGACTTTGCAAAAGTGGATAAACCCCACGAGAGTTACTATGGCCGCAGTGTGAAACTGAGATATGTCCTCCGAGCCACTTTGGCAAGAGGAAACTATGCCAGTAATCTGGTGCAAGAGCAAGACCTGTGGGTGCAACGTGTAGCTCCACCTCCCCCAGTGGATCGATCCATCAAGATGGAGGTGGGCATTGAAGATTGTCTGCATATTGAGTTCGAGTACGACAAGTCCAAGTATCATCTGAAGGATGTCGTGATCGGCAAGATTTTCTTCCTCTTGGTGCGGATCAAGATCAAGCACATGGAGCTGGCAATCTTGCGTCGGGAGAGCGTGGGATCTGGAACGCAACGACACAGTGAGAGTGAAACCATCACAAAATTCGAGATCATGGACGGCGCGCCGGTTAAGGGGGAGAGTGTCCCTGTTCGACTGTACCTCGCTCCTTATGCACTAACGCCCACGTACCGCAATGTGCAGAGCCAATTCTCCGCCAAGTACTTCCTGAACCTCGTGTTGGTGGACGAAGAAGATCGACGCTACTTCAAGCAACAAGAAATCACACTCTGGCGAAAGAACATTGGATAAAGAAAACAAACTCAAGGCTTTGACTACCGGTAGGATTCCAGAGAAGCTATAGCAGCAAAGAAGACAAAAGACAGAAAGTGAAAATCCCGGTAAATGACTTGGAGTGGTGACGCATCGACTGCATAATAAAAAAATGGTTACGTTCGAGACGTAGTGGAGAAGAAGTATTCTCCACTCCTCCGTTGATGGTGCTGGAGCTGTCAACAAAATCAAGCTGCTGGCATTTTTTTTTCACTTCCGAGGTCTTGACAGCGACCAGCAAGTGGGCGACAGCGATACCATTTAACGGGAGCGTGAACGATCGCGGTCGCGTCGGTTGCTTCGGCTGCTGCTGTGACGACGTGGGGACCGCGAACGAGAGCGAGAGCGGGAACGAGACGGCGAGCGTCTACGACTTGAACGTCGCGGAAGAGGAGGAGATCTCGATCTCGAGGGTCGAGGAGGCGACCTCGAACGGGAGCGGGACGGGGACAGCGGACGTCCACCAGTGTCCTCCTCTCGGATCCGCACGCGATCTCCGTTCAGGTCGGTGCCATCCAATTTTCGGATAGCACGACGCATCTCCTCCGGCGTGGCGAAAGACGCCGTGCCATTGCCACGACGATCCACGTCGCTATGGACAACATCTCCCCCTTTACGGAGGAAATCCTTGAGGTCTTGCCAGCTCATGGTGTCGGGTAAACCATTGATCTTGACGCGATATTGAGTGCCCCGAGGACTGCAACAAAAGAAAAAACAGGTTAGAACACTTCACCAACTGAAAAATAAATTGAACATTTTTAGGTTATTACCGAGCGTCGTCCACGCCTCGTGACATCTCCACACGAAGGCGACTGCCACTGAATGAAGCGCTGTAATGAATTGAACGCATCACGCACAAGCAGTTAGTTTCGTTTCCGCCGATCGAATAATAAGTGATGACGCAATAATTGCCCCTACTTGTTCATCGATCGCACAGCATCGCTGGCATCTTGTTCGTTTTCATATGTCTATTCATTCAGTCAGGAAGTTAAGAGTATTGGTTGGTGCGAGAACGATAGATAACAGTCAAATATTGTCAACAAAATCGCACAATGAAGGCGAAAGGCGGCGGACGCGCCGGAAACTTGATGCGCACACTGGCAATGCGGCCGAAGCGGTCGAACTTGTCCGACAGGTCGCGCTCGCGCACGTCCTCGGGCAGGTTACCCACGAACACGCGCGCCATCCTCGCTAAACCTTTTTTGGCTTGGAGGCGGTAAATACCTCGATACAGTGACCTTTGTGACGCGTTGAAGCCTGCCACTTTTGTCACAGGACTCACAATTATTGTCACCGTCGTTGCGTTTCTATTTTTTCGCGTACTGGTACCACCACCAGGTGGAGGCGAAGTCGGAAGCGTTCAGCAGCGAGCTAGTTCCGTCATCTCTGGAAGGAGAATAAGGAGAATAATGGAGCCCGGTGCCGAGCAAGAAGCGGGCCCGCGCATCGACGAACACTTCGACCGCATTCGCGCCAACCTTATCCGATGCGAGGAGTGCAACGAGAACTTCTTCTTCGACTTCCTGCGGCACCCACGGTGCGCGTTTATTTCTGTATTTGTATCTACCACTGGTCTGGTGACAATATTTATTGCCACATGATTTTGTTCTGACAATTATTGCTGGTAGGTATTTCGTCACGCACTTCAAGACATGCCACCTCAAGAACGTCCTGTACCGCTTCAATGGCTGCTCGGAGGAGGAGAACCAGCGAGTGCGCTTCGGGCCTCGACGCAAGAAAGACGCCACGGTGTGGTTCAGCCAGCTCAAGTCCACCGAGAAGAGAATGGTAAGGGAAACAGTGTAGCAGTATTTACAGGCTCGTTCATCTAACCATCATTCCTTGTCGTTGTAGATTTCCATGCAAGACAATAAATGGGGCGAGATTGCCGAACGCGAGTGCTGGTCTTGTCGACTGTAGGGCAATATTGTATTGAGTATTTTTCAGGACGCTATTTAACGCTATATTACTGCTGTTGAATGTTGCTATCCAGGTGCAAAAACGCTCGGAAGACGAGTGAGATGCCACACACCTTCGAGCCCAATGAACTAGGCCGTCGTCAAGCTTTACTGCACCTCCGACAGTTCCATGAAGCTGCGTATAATGCCTGTCTAAGTATGCTGCCAGCTGTGGGGGTCTCTTCGAGTTGTCAATCTCCAGGAATCCCCTCAAGTCACAGGCCAGTGCTGGGAGATGAGCAAGGCTCGAGTGCTGGTGAGGTAGCAGGCTCATTAGGTCTACAATCAGGAGGCATCGCTGTCGGCTGGATGAACCAAAGTGGGGGTTACGGGATGTCGCCTCCTCCTTCGACTCCGAGACTTTCTGTTGAGGCGGATCGAAGTCGACTCCGTCGAATGAGAGCCACCCCCGAAGCTAAGAAGGCGGAGGCAGAGCGTAGTAAACGTCGACGAGAGCAATTAACGCCCGCCCAACGACAAGCAGATGTGGAGAGACGGGTTCGAAAGCGACAGCGGGTCGAGGAACGTGCGCGGAGTCGAGTGCGTCGTGCTGAAGCATCTCCAGATGCTCGAAAACGAGAGGTGAAGCGCTCACGGGAACGACGGCAGAATGCGACTGAGCAACAACGCAATCGTGAGGCGCAAAGGAGCCGCATTCGACGCCAGAATGCGACGGATGACCAGCGCCTGCGCGAACGGGAGCGCTGTCGCCGTCGATACGAGGCCCAGAAGCAGCAAAAGCTGCTGACACAACAGGCTGTCTCGGCGTCCGACGTGGAGATGCAGCCAAGCACACCAGCTACTTCGGTCTCAGACGCCACGACCCCACCTGCTTCCGGCACAAGTGAGCAGAATGCGCCACCGCCAAGGACCCGAGTGCTACCAAGAGAGCTTGAGCGACGGAACCGGCAGTTGTTGGAGCAACAGGCTGGACTTGGGCTACAGATTCGATCACTCTACGCATCACTATCGCGTCTCCCCTCCTCCCAAGTCGAACTTTGAGCTGACAGGAACTAACGGTGCGACGGCGGATATCGCTTTGGAGTTTCGAAGGGGTTATGCATTTAGCTCTGGGCTGTGCAAATTATGTGATACTCTTGGCCAAACTTGAGGCAACCAGTTCAGACAAGCGTTTTTTTCCTTCCAGATAGCTAGCAGTTTCAACTACTTGCAGACACTTCAGGATGATTCATGATTCAAGTTCATTTTTGTCCGACCATCACTTAGTGTACATCAATTCAACGTAAAAAAGCCTATGAGCTCATTCTCACGTCACCTTCTCACGTCTTCCTCGTCAGCTTCACTTTCTTTTCAGTACGCACTGGTTGGTGGCAAACCGTGATAAACTTGTTCCAGACGGTCCAATATCATATCGGTCGTCGATGCACGCATCCGCATGGCCTCGACGTGCCCAGGCGTGGACGGAGCTGCCAGCTCATCTCCACCATTATCCACTTGCGCCACGACAATTTTGAGCGCAGGGAAAACAGCATGCACCTTTTCCACAGCATCTGGGGTCGCAATCAGAGCAACGAGCGAGATCATGGCCTCGACTGCGCCGTGCTCCTGCAGCCGCCTCACGACGGCAATCACCACCTCCGCCGAGGTGACCACGTGATCCATGATGAACACGTTGTGGTAGTTGAGACTACCTGGCAGTCTACCACCGCAGATCTTCACCTGCATGTCGTCGTGCGACTGAGAATCACTCGGAGACGCCGACATGTCGCCGAAACTCACGTAACCTGTCGGCTGGTCGGGCTCCATCAAGTGGAAGAGGTCGAGCATGGGGCAGCCTGCCGGCTCCATGGAGACCGCACATGGCGGGTGCTCGAGCGCCACGCCGTCTGACTTGCTGTGGTTCGCGAGGAAAATTTCCACCGTCTTGACTGGCACATGAGCCAGCGCTTCCTCCATTACGATGCGCATAAGACGGTCGCTAGACCGCCGGAACTCGTTCACCGTCGCGTGTTTCTTCCGCAGCGTCGTAAGCAGTAGCGCTGCCGCTCGGGATTTGATCTCATGGAGGGGTTTCTGCTCTTGTGTTCCGTTTTCTCTCAACGTCATGGCCCCCGCCCAGCCACTCTTGCCAAGTTTCGCCTTCATCGTCTTCGGACGCGGCTTTTTGGGATGCTTCGCCAACGGGTTGCCGTCTTTCCTGGACAGCACCTCGTCTCTGTGTTTGTTCAAGTTGCAGATGGCAGCTCGACTCACCTTGTACTCTTTGGCCAGCGCCGACTGCTTCTCGCCCTGCTCGATCCGTGACAAGATCGCTCGACGGTCCATTTCACGTAAATAGCGCGAAGACTTTTGCACCGGAGCCGTCGGTGCTAAAGCCGCGGCAATAGACGAAGCCACCGCTTTACGGGCTTGTAGAGCATGGTCCGGGATCGGCTTGTGCTCGATCTTAAGACGACTTGTCTGGTATGTTGTATTGTATTTAAGCTGCTCCGCGTCGTCCTCACTGCTCGTACTAGGTGTCGTGACCCGCACGTGACCCCCAGGGCCTTGTGTAACGAGCAGGAGTTCGCCTGGAGGTGAGCGGGGGGACAGTTTGAAGGCGTCTTGGGGGCTGCGCTGGTGCTGCAGCATGGACGACAGACCCGGCAGCGGCGGGCTGTCCCCGTGCGGGACATACACATGGCGTGGCGGCGGGCCGGAGACCATGTGGCGCTTGGCGCCGTTCGGACTGGAGACAGCATAGCTGCTGCTGCACGGGTTCAGGTTCTTGTATGTAGGCGAGTACAAAATCTCTGCGTGGTCGATCATTGGAGGATATCGGGTCTGTTAAGCAGGTCTTTGGTAGCCCTCGCGGTTGCTCCTGCTCGTGTGTGGTAAGGAGACCTTTGCAAAGTGAAGTTCGAGGTGCAGACGGCAGTGGCTGGCGCTGCGCTCGCTCATCTCCGTCCGAGACCCCAGAGAAGTTGAGGATTAGGGTTCGAAACTGCCTGGTCTCTGTCCGAGCACATAACCTGAACGTGATCAAATGCAC
This sequence comes from Phytophthora podocarpi, assembly GCA_001314375.1. Lineage (NCBI taxonomy): Eukaryota > Oomycota > Peronosporomycetes > Peronosporales > Peronosporaceae > Phytophthora > Phytophthora podocarpi. The sequence goes on from LGSN01001183.1 coordinate 6,269, forward strand.
GCAATCTCGTTACAGCGCTTCGCTTAGCTGGGTTTTGACTGTGTGTGTTGCATTTGCAATGAGAAGTCCGGCCCAGCCAGGGATGCACGCTATAACTGCAGGGCAGAAGACGGATGGATAGACTACCTCGTTGGTTAGCTTGGAGCTCGCAATAGGGGGCTGAATGATGCGCAGACGACGCTGATGCGACCACCGCGAACGACGACGCTAATTTTAGGTACGGTATGAACTCAATCCCGCCTCCCGTTCAGCCTCTAAGAAACCCATGCGTTGAGATAATCAAAACGTCAGGCACTGGGGCCGATGACAGGTATCATTTTGCAGTGAGAATGCGAGTCATTTTGCAATGCAGCACGTCGACTTGGACAACTGGCAGCAAATCCAGCGTTAATTCATTCAAAAATGACTTCAAGAATCTTGAGTTCACTTGCAGCATAGACACGAAAGCCCCTCTTATCCGATAGCTGATATGAATAGTGGCCATAGATGCAGAAATTTGTATGGTACTCATACCTGTCAATGTCGATGTTGTATTTGGCATGTTGGAATGTTGTTTCATTTGTGTTTTCATTTAAAATTGCGAGCTTAACACTTACCACTGGTACAATCTCCGCTGACTTTTCTTCACATTGCGCACAAATGCCGCCACGGTGCTTTGGGGGCAGCGCACATTAACGCGCCTTGATCTCTACAAGAGAGCGCTGGTAGCATGGGGCGGCATACCTACCGAGAAGTACGCGAAACGCATACAATACGCTACTAATTCTGGATATCCAACTGCAACCTAGGTAGTAAAACCAGCAGGGTTCTGACCATCGTCACCATCTGCATACTGACTGAAGCAGAACCGAGCGTTCGTGGTGTTCGTGTTGGATATAGCCTGGCAGTCATCGCAGCCTGCAGTTCAGCGGTCACGGCTGAGACTGAGGAGCGAAAAATTCGGCCGTTTCTATCATTGTAATAATAATAGCTCAAAGCTCCTTATTGTTCCACATCGTAAATAGTAAGAAAAATCGAGTACTACGGAAGGTACATGAACTATTATAATACACGTAGATGAAATTACTTTTCGAATATATTCATACGAAGTCAGACCAATCTATCAGTCGCATCAGCGTTTAAATCGCATTATTATCTCTCTTGCGTGCAAGTAACCGCCTCAGTCTTGTAGTAGGCTTACATAGAGGGTAACCAAAGATTTCAAAGCCCTCCGCCTCCAGCATTCCTTTGCAAGTGGAGTATACTCGCGTCGCAGACCGAACTGACGCAGTATGGATACCGTGGTATTAATCCGTTGAGGATTGTAACGGAGCCAGCCCAGCGAACAGCCCGAAAGTCCGCTATACTCAGTCAAATAAAAGGTTGCGGCAATCGCAGACGCCGTCTATCATAGTATAATTAAGGATCAAAAATGGCAGAACACAAGTAAAGTGACGACTACGATTGGTACCGATATTAATACATACAAAATAGTAGCGTATACCCTCATAGTAGTAATTTGGTCATGAAAAAAAGCATCCCATGTGGGTGTGGAGCACTATTTATTTCTACTGTCTCAAGTCAACAGTCATCTTTGCTGGATGAACTCCCACGCATGAGTTTGCACGTGGGCACCATGCTGGCACTCCTTTCAGCGCTAGGTGGACGACAATAAGCAGCTTATCACCAGCTGAGTTCACCTTCGACTACCAATGTGCAACTCTAGGCTTGGAGGCGCACTTGCGCTTTACTTCACATGGGAGCCCCTCGTCGCCTTCACTGCGACGCTCACAAGTAGGTAAGTAACGGACGGTGGCCAGCGTGGCTACATGTACTCCATCGCAAGCGTTATTGCTGCAATGTGAGAACGCAGCCCTTGCCCGAAGATTTCCACAGACTGTAGCGGTCCGAGGCGACCTGTCTGAGGGCCGCTACACCCACTAGCCTTGGGTTGTTTGCCGGCACTCCGAGCTCATTCGTTTCAGAAACTTTGTGTACGTCGCTCATTCGAGCACTGCACGTCCACTGAAGCTACGGTAGTGCCAACGTTCATCACCTGCTGCATCACTCATGACTCGCCTGTTTACAGAGGTCGTTGAGTTCAGAGATGAACGTTATCCAGCTCTCGTTTAACTTCAACGAAACTATATGGCTCGCAGTGAAGGCAGTCAGTGATTTATTGGCGAGACAGCGCTGACTCATACCCTCGCAAGTCTTTGCAGCAGCGGTTGTGGTCGACAAAGATGACCACACTCCGCAAGGCTTGCTATACAATCCCCAGCCGTGAATCAAACAGATATTGATAGCCTGCGGGCTGAATGAGACCGGCGAAACGATCCGAGGTTTCAAACGTAAGACGGACCCTTCACTCTGCTGAGGGGTCGACCACCGGCCGTTCACACGGCTCGGGAACGGCGCTGAGTTCAGCACTGAACGTTGCCGGCTCATGCCCTCAGCTGCCTTTCGTCATTTTTCAGACGGTCTGCGCACACCATGCCGTACAGTACCGTCAGGCTCCACGATGTTACGTTGTACAGCAGAGCTGCAGAACGATTTTCAGTCGATAAAATCAGTGGCAAACATGGAATTTGATAGGCATTGTGGTCGTAGTGTGAGTACAGCTGTGTAGATTAACGGAGCAAAACCATTTTTACTACTGCTTCTACTGCACTCCTCCTTACGCAGATGGCATTCCAATTCACGACGATGACGTCGCACCCGCAGCAGCAGCAACAGCACTAGCGTCGGAGCTAATGGTGGTGCCGATGGTGCTGGGCTTGGACGCTCGCTGGCTGGCCAGCAAGCGTCGGATCCCGTCTTCGTCATCCTCGCGCAGCATGAAGCTGAAATTCCCATTCCCCTCTGGCTCATGGATCACCTCAGTCCCTAAATTGTGGCCTTCTCCTCCCTTCTTCGTCTCCGGACGCACTAGCAGGAAGCTTTCGCTCTCGTTCGAAACGTAGTCAGGTACCCGAGCACGCAGTGTGGCGTCGAGCAGTCGGTTATTGTCGCGGATCCGTACGGAAACGTACTGTCGAGTCACGCTGGCCACCTGGTGTGTGATTGTACTCACATACTGCTGCAACAGCTCTTCAGCTGAACCTGTATCGCGCACCAGCTTTTCAACGATTTGTTTGAGTCCTTGGGAGGTGTGAGCCACTGCATTAGTCTCTTCGCGGGTTGAAGAAGCGACGGTCTCCACTCCAGCCAGACTTTCACGTAGAGATTTCACGTCGCCCTTCTGCTGATCCAGCTGGGCCCGGAGCTCATCGAGGTTCGGCAGCTTTTCTAATTTGGCGGATAACTCCTTGGCTTCTTGATGTTGCTGCTTCCAGGAGCTTTCCAGCTCCGCCAAATGAGTCTGGAACTTGGTTATCTGGTCTGTCATGGCAGCAATCGACGACGAGGTAGTCAATGGAGTGGGTTTGAAATGCGAGCCACCGAGCTCGCCTTCGACCTGTTGCAACCATTCCTCGAGCTCTCCTAGGCGTGCACGCACGCGTCCCTCCAGGGCAATACGCTGTGAACCTTCCAAACGCAACCGTTCATCAAAATGCGTGCTCAACCTCGTCAAAGAAGCCTCGTGCTCTTCCGCTAGTGCATTAAGCACCGTTGAGAACGGGAGTCCGGATGTTGGAACGGTATCATAGTCATTGGGAGCCTGCTTTTTCTTCTCCTCGTTGGGGTCAGACGGTGTCGACGATTCCCCAGCAGGAGATGACGACGAAGCTGTTGCAGCTGCTTCGGCAATCAGCTCCTCTGCTCGCTTCGTCGCGCTGGTAACACATGCAGCCTCCACCTCAGCAACGACTGCGACAACAAGCATACAAAGTCAGGTCGTGGCACCAGCACACACACTAACACAAATGTGAATGACGTACCAGTCTGGACCTTGGTATCAATCTCCTCGTGCAGTGTCTGCACCAATGTCTTCAGTTGGCTGCTTTTGCCATGCTTTCCCACCGGCACACCCAGCACTTTCGAAATCTGAGCCAGCTGCGACTGAAAAGCGCTCTGTCTTCCCTCCAGCGTTGACACACGGTCACCCAGAGCATTCCCTGTCTCCTCCATTGCAGCAGAACTCGTGTTCCCCTCCTTCTGAGCAGCTAAAAGAGTCTGCACCTGTTTCTCTAGCTCCGCCACACGTCGTTCACAGTTGCAAGCTCCACCTCCAGAGCTCTTCGAATGCGAAGACGAGGTCGCCATTCCTCCCTGACCCTGCATCTGCACCAAGATAAAGTCCTGCAGTGCTCGTGCCAGCTCCTTGCTCTTCGTCTCCATCTGATCGTCACTTGTCTGTCCCATAGCCGTCACTGGAGTAAAAGACGCCGAAGTCGGCATCGCTGCAGCTGTAGCGTCCCCCGTCAACGACGGAGCCTGCAGATAACTGAGATATGAAGGCAGAGCCTCCTCTTCTCTCTCCTCTTCCTCTCTCTCCGGTCTGTTCCACAGCATTCTGGCCGTGGCTTCGCCACTGGAGTAGGACCCAATAACTCCATGATTCGCCGTTTTGACGCCACTCTGGGGACCCGGAGGACCTGCGTTCGACTCGTTAGATACTGGATAACACTGTATCGCCCCGTTGCAACCTGTAGGAGCTGCTGCTGACGAGTTAAACGTCGTCGAACCTGAAGAAGACCCGTCGAAAGCCCATAAACTGCCTGTGGAGACCGAATGAGGCGGAAGATCACGTCGACGCTCCTCTATGCGACTTGTGGCGCTACTGCGACGTGTCGAGGAAGCTCCTGGGCCATTGGAGACGCGGCGTGGGCGTCTGGGGAAGAGCAGATCCACGTCCAGAGCGGAGGACGACGACCACATACTCCGTCGGAGGGAGGGGAATGATGGACGGAGGCAGGTCATCACTGGACGACTTGTGATTCGACAAAAATATATATCGTTGCTGATTCGCTATATTGCAGAGTATTTCATCGAATCATATTGTGTGGTGAAAGTTCTGTAGCCATGGTGTGAAGTTGAAGTGCGGTCGGTGCAGTTCATCAAAAACGGAGATATCACGCACCGACAGGCTATCCTTCTTCAGTCGGTAACTTGTGCTCCATCAGCCATTCCACAATATCCACGCAACCATTCTCATAGATCTTATGCATGGACATGCAGGAGTTGCGTTGATTGAAACCATCATTCCATGACGTCCACCCGGTACCGCTAGACGCATCACTGGGCACTGATTGCACAGTGTGACAATGAGTTTGAAATCATTTGAGTCTCCGGCATTTTGCACAACGCCAGATAGGTATCGAGGAGCTGATGCAGACCGTCGCATTTTGTTGATTCTCAACACCACAAGCCCGGCCATGACGTCGACATATTCTAGGCCATGGTTTCGTAACGAGCGTCAAAACCACCATCCTGCTGGTCCTTCCGAATTTCATGATCTATGAAATTCTACAAAGAAACCAAAAATACTACTTCACACACAGCTCTCTGAATAGCTCCCTCAGGACGATGCCCACGTGCATATTGCCAACAAGCCACTCGACCATCTCTATTTCGTGCACCTCACAGCTTCGATAATTGGTACCGATTGTGGTGCTTATCTGTAACTGAATATTCCTTCTCCACCGTCGAAAT
>LGSN01001184.1:0-11807 GCA_001314375.1 Phytophthora podocarpi
TTGGGCGGCGCCTCCTTGAGGCCTTTCTTCTTCGCGGTCGCGGTCTTCTTCGTCTTGGTCGCGGCCGGCTTCACCTTGGCCGGCACCTTCTTCGCCTTCAGCTCGGAGGCACAGGTTTGTCCGCTTCGGACGACACCGCCGCGACAGTGGGTTTGCGAACGACCAGGCCGGTCACGGGCGGCGAACTCGGAGGTGTCGGCATTACTGGCGGCCGGAAGCCCGTAGGGCAAGTCGTGTGCTCGGAAGAGCCCGGATTGTAAAATGAGGCGCGGTCTCCAACGGGAACTGACACAAAGTGCCTCCGTTAGTTCGCTGGATTCTTTTCCAGGGAGAAAGGTGTCTCCCGTTTGGGTGTGGGAGGGTGTAATGGGGCCACCGAGTGGCCTCGCCGTTGCCAAGAAATGACGGATGAAAGAATAAAACTTCCCGGTGTAGGACACACCGTGATGGTGTGTCCCACACGACTCTCGTCTAGGTACGCTTCCCGGTTAAGTACGTATGCTAAAACTAACCTATATCAGGCGGGACTTGTAGACCAGAGGGTTTCACACAGAACATTGAGGCTGATATTCTCAAACTTAAGTGTGCTGGTTACGCTCTCAGCCACGTCAGGACCCTCTTTTACTGACGTGGTTGCTCGTTTCCCTGTTTGCCTTGTTCCTTCTTCCAGGCAAAGCAGTTGGTCTTGATGTGCCCTGGCTTCTTGCAAAAGAAGAAGGTGCGGCCCTCAGCGCGCTTGGTCTCCGACCTCGGTATGAATCGACCTTTCCCGCGAAATGGTTTCCCCTTGAATGGTTTGCCTTTCTCTTGGGACTGGCCAGCCGAAGACGATTTCTTGTCACGATGGAGGTGACGGTCGCGTTCTTCGACAAAGCCAGTCACATTGTACTTGACGGTTAGGTCCGTAGCGTCGCTCAGCGTCTCAGGGTTCTCGAGCTTGACGTAGCTGCGCGTGCGATGTTTGAGTCCGTTCGCGTAATACAGCACTTGGTCGAGCATGCTTATACCTTCCACACGAAAGATGAGAGCCGAGTACTCGCCGTTGTATGTCTCGATGTCCGCTGTCTGTTTGAGTTGCTGAAGCTTCTCGCGCGCGACCGCTTGGTAATTCGACGCCTCGAAGTGTTGGAGCACATGCTCGCGGAAAATCCCCCACGTGTGCTCCCCACTTCTTGTCGTCGAAAACCAATGTAGGAACCAGCCCGTGGCCGGTTTTTCCATGGCCGACCTGGCGATACCCGGTAGTCGCCTGCATGTGTCCTCGATTGGGATACCGTTGATGCGGCACACGTTCTCGGTTTGGAAAAGCCACTCGCGCACGACTTCCCCCCTCTTGCCGGTGAACTTGGGCAGATCGTTAGGCACTCGCGTGCGCTCCGCTACAACTTGGTTCAGCCGATCGATCTCGGCTCGTAGTCGGGCGTTGGTGGGCATGGGCTCCTTGTGGTCAGGTTGCTGGGACCAACAAGTGCTACCAGTATATTTAAACCGAAAGAAGGACAAACGCGTGCTGGGTCGGGGGAGCGGAAAGAAGTAAGCTGACCTCCCCCCACGTGTGCAGCCGGTAGAGCCAGATCCGACTCTCCTGTTCGACACACGCATATTAATCAGTCTGCAATAGTATTACCTACTGCAATACTATTGGCTAATAGAGTCTAATTTCTACCAATCCCTTACATATACCGTGCCAGTTTCAGCTGCAAGTGTCACTGGCTGATCCTGCATTGCATTTTGACTTGGCTTCATATAGAGCTCCATGTCGGGCCATGTCGTCTTTGTAGAGTACTCCACCAGAGCCGAGCTTACCTTTTTGTCAGCTATCGAATACACTTGCTGTATTGCTCTTCATCGAACTCAAACTCGACATCCTCAATAGGTATACTACAGTTCTGCTAGTGTGACCAAACTCACTTACATTTACTGCAACTCAAGCTCGCGTTTTCTCCATAGCCTGTTTATATATATTGCAGGCGCTCAGAATGCCCAGTCAAGCATGGGCATTTCAAGTAATTAACAAATATATGGACGACACGGCAACTAATAAAACGAAGTACAAATAGGAGAACTAACGTCTAATTATAAACTGCGCCCCGTTTATATATAGCACATCGGTCTTAATAGCGCTCTAAATCGATCGATTAGCAAATAATTAGGACATCATGCTTGGCTTTCACAATACATGGTTGACACCGTTACCGACTGAAAACGTCAACAGCCTGAAGCTGGCTCGCATTAACAGCTGCATAATCGACCCCCATCGTTAACACGGCTGACTAACTAGCAGCGGAAAAATAGAGAGAGAGAAAGAAGTCTATTTGGCCTGAGTTATTAGCCTCCTGGTATTGTTTTAATCACTTCTGCAGGGCCGACTCTTTCTGCTCGAGCCCTCCCGTTGGCGGCGGCTATTGGGTCTGATCACCTACCCGGACTTGCATAGATTGGAAACATTCGATACACAGATCGAGATACAATCCTTGTATCCGCGTTTGTGACCGACTTCGTTCTCGCCTGGTCAACGCGGTGAGCAGCTCACCGTGCGCTGTCTGATTCCATTTTTTCGACATGAACTCCAGTCGTTGAGGAGCTGTCCATACATTTCCTTCATGAACGACCTAATTTCAGATTTACCACAAATAATGTATATCCGATGCTGCATATAGCCCACCAAATACGCTTGAGCGCTCCTTCATGTTCTCCAGTCCACGTCCCGTTCAGTTCCTGAACCCTGTTCATAACGCGACTGCCTGCTGGAGGTGCTGTTCTGGAGGATATGTAATCCTTATATGCTGCTAGTCGTTCCTCCGAGACTTCCTCTCCAAGCCAATGTGTCACCATTCTCCGCCAGAAATCCTGCGCTCGACTACAAGTCCACTTTATGTGTGTGATCGAGATCCGCTGGTCGTCGCATGTCTTGTCCTGAGGGCACCCTCGAACGGAATCTTTATCGGCAAAGTGCATGTTTAGTTGCAGCGCCGCCATTCTAAAAGTCACCCAGGCCTGGTAGTCGGTGAGAATGTTCCGGTGGGCCCCTAATTGCTTTAGGCACTGGCTCTGCTGTCCCAGGATCCAGGCATCGTCTCGACTCCGCAATCTCCACCGCTCCAACATCTTCGTCTGATTGGGTTCTGCTCCCTTCCTGATCCTCCGTTGCGGTTGTCGTTTCAGCTTTGCCGTAATGACTGGGTTACAGGTAGTCGCCTGCACTATCCACGGAAAATTGTGGATCTGGGAGTTTGCCAGGAAAACTATCCCCTAGGCGTACTTCTCCAGTATCTGGGCATCCCATGGTGAGTTGTTATGGGCTTGACTTTCCACTCTATCCCGTTCTCTCGTTGTTGAAGAGCAATGACAGCTTCCCCGCCTTGTGCTATCCCGTGAATTGTCTGACTGTTTTCAGCAGTTCAGTCGTAGGTATGTGTCAATGACGGCTGATGTCGGAGTCGGAGCCTCAGTCGTCTTTCGAGCTGCTCGCCCGCTTTTAATCGTGGTTAACTTAGGATGATCGCTATCAGCCACCGTTGTAGCTTGGCTACTGTATGTCCAACTGAGTAGCCTGGCGCCGTTGGCACTCGTGCTGGGTATCTTTTTCTTGTCATTCTGGTGATTTCTAGGTAGTCTATCGCCGTCACTTGAATCCTCGCATATTTTCTTCTCGTCAGCACTAGGGCGTTTCCATCTGGGATCAAAGGGTTGTTGACCCACGTGAACGCTCTCCAGAAGGCCTCAATTTCTGGTGGTATGGAACTCGCCAGAGGCGAATCCTTCAGCTCGACGTTAACCGCCAACACTTCGTTGCTCGCTGGTTGATATGCCAGACTTCTCAGAGTCCGAGTTGCCGAGATGGTAGTTGCTGCTCTGTCCGTTTTCACCTGGAGCAGCGGGAAAATACCGGTGGGACCTGATTTCGACGTTACGGAGCTGGAGATGTAGAACACAGCCAAAAAGGACAAAAACATATGAAATTTATGATAACCAGCCGCCCTGCTGCGCCCCTTACGCGCTCGTGCTATGGATTAATATGGCCACTTATCCGACCATAGTTGAATTTTGTAGGTTGCATGGTGGCCCTCAAAAGCCAATCACATAATTTTATTAATAAATAGCCAATCCGATTCGAGTTTTGAAATATTTTCACCCGAAAGTTGGGTATAGGGTTAGATAGGTCATCTGCGCCAGCCGTTCCGACGTATAGGTACTGTTGTTATGATGCGTGCATCTTAATTGCATCCGGTGCATCTTATTCTGCTCCAAAAAGGTGTAGTACACACCAAATGTAGCCAAACCAAAGTTTCCGTTCAAAGTTTAAAAGTTTTCAGCCATCTTCGTGTCCACACCCCGGTGGTTACCCTGGAGTGAAGCGAGAGCGTCTGCTGACAAATGTTTCTGCTGTTGCTGATTCTGGCAACCCAATGGTGCTTCATGGCTCGACGAGGGAAGCCACAACCTTCGAGTGATACATAAATCTAGTGTTGATTAAGAAACATTCATCTTTTTATTTTAATGCATTAAGATGCATTTGCGACATTTTGGACCCACGCATCAAATCAACAGTACTTATAGGTCGGAGGCACATCAAAAATATGAGACGACCTGGCCCCAAATGATACTAATAAACTATTTAGATTTATCGCGATAATCGCCTTCAAAGTTGGACCATCGATTCCCATATATATCTGAAGTTTCGAGAAAACACTCGATTTGTATTTTGAAAAGCCGAACGGTCACTAAAGTGATCTCACTCAAGAAGCTACTATCACAAGAAGATACCAGTCTCCCGTTAACCATGCCCGTCAACCAGTCACGCCTCCGCCGGCTGCCTCTGCGGAGTGTTCCACTCTGGGACAACCGTCTGCGCTTCTGCTAGCGCGCCTTCTCCCAGTACACTGCTGTCCAGTGCGTCGCCATCCAGTGGGGCCTCGGGTGCTTTGCAAGCAGACAGCGACGACGAGGACAGGAACGACGACGAAGGATCGGTGGGGGGAGGAACACCTTACCGGAGTGAGCGCGGAGAGCGAAGCTGATAATGAGGAGGAGGACGTTAGTATCAATTTAACCGATGTCGATGTCCAGCAGTGTGTGACGAACCTCATTCGTAATGACGAGTGTGAGCGGCGTTACCTCGAAGAAAGGCGGGGGAGCTGGAGTAGTTAGTGTGCTCGCTTAGGCAGATGGCGAAGTCGAGAAGACGACTTGCATCTTCACGCTTCTCGGAGTGCTGATGCAGACAGACACGGCCGAGAAACGGCGTGGTAGTGGGACACGAGAGAAGTTTCACTACAAGATATTTAGCATGGAGCAAACCAAATCCAGCGTAGTCCAGTGCAGGAAGGGACCAGACGATGCGCCTATTGAGCAAGACCTTCGGCGTCAAGTATCCGACGTCCTGACAGAGAGCGACAAGGTGAATCGCATGCTCTCTCCCTTCCTGGAGGACCTGAGGCCTACTCCACTAAACGCCGAGAAGATGACGGAATCGTACAGCAAAATCCGTCCGTACATGTCTGATGAATTTCAGGATGATCCGATCTACGACACCCCCAAGCACACAACAAGAAGACAGTGCTAAAGCAGCTAAGCAAGCTCGCAGAGAACATCGTGCAGCAATGGCTAAGACCGCGAAGGGAAACAGCGATCGTCGAGAGAGGGACATGAGTGAAGAGACTACAAAGGCTAAGAAGAGGAAGGGAAACAACTCACAAGCTGTCACAGTCTAGAGTTGAGGTGCAGGCTTTGGGACCATTGCTTAACATTTGATAATTCACTTTGATACTTACATCCCAAAGCAAATCGAAATGATACATATGGTGATTGAGTGTAACTAATGCGAGGTAAAAACATAAGAGAGCTTTTTTTAGCATCTTGCGCCGAAAAAGTGGACACCATTCGAACCGCATGCCGATTTACCCCTAGACAACAGCAACAACAAATAATCGCAATTTTCGTGTGGGAAGGGAGATAATTGTTTTGAGTGCGTCGGTTGGAACCCCTGGAAGGTTTCGGGGTCTCAAATGAAAGACAAACATCCTTATTTACGGTGGTGTGCCTAAATCACGATTCGTACTTATGTTCGTTAGTATTCTTTTGTTAAAGCAATAGTTCTGAGCAAGCATGTTATAAAGTGGTATTTTGTACATAAAGGACGAAAATCCCTGTGAAGGTTTGCCCATTCTGAATCAAGCAAAACCCCATAAAATACCGCCAGATCTATTGTAAAGCAGCTTATCGACGTATGAAACGAGGAGTAAAACAACACCCGTGGATATATGGGCTGTTAGATTGCCACTACCAGCCTAGTTTTGCTCTTATCAACGTATTTGGTGATAAGGTTGAGATTAGATTGAAGAAGCTCGAGCAATGCCGCTCGATACGTTTCCATACCAGCAACTCGGAGCGCGACCAGTTTTCAAATGAGCAACAACGAACAACCGACACTCCACCAATTTGCCTTACCATTGCCATGGGTCCACGTGCAACATCTAAAGCTCGAAGAAAAGGCTGTTACTAGATGTCAGTGACTTCGACAAGACGGACGAGAGGTCTGCGTAGTGTAACGATGAGTTGGCTTCGCTGCCTCCTCAGTCCAGCCTCTCTACACGCCAGAAGTGACGTAGTATTAGTTTCACACTTGGTTAACCTCCAGCGAGTATGGGCTCAAGCTGAACTAACGTCAGCTTAGTATACCGTGTAACTTTCTGGTTTACGGATTGACCTTGCCAAGCCCATGGCCGGCTTGGGCTTGAGGTCCATGCTGGCCAAGAACAGGTCCAGCGGTTCGTAGATATCGACGTGGTGCGGCACTGCCTTTATGCGCTTGAGCGAGGCCGAGAACTTGGGATGCCTGGATAAAAAGTAGATACCCGTGGGCTCGAGCTGTACGAACTCGCAGCTGGCCGTGATGTCTGCGATCATGGAGGGGTCTGTCTCGACCGTAAAGGCCTTGACCAAGAATGTCTCCGTGAGCTCCGCCAACTTGGTGATGAGAGCTGGGGTGTCCTTAATGCATACGGCCTCCTCGGGCGTGGCGATGTTCTGCTTGATGTGCATGAGGCGCACCGGCACAATAGACGTGACGCGGCGAACGTTCGTGTGGTGCCTATGCAGTACTGGTTCACCTTGGTGTGGACCTGCACGTCGGGAGGGTACTGGTCCGCTAAGCCGCACTTCTCGACCAGGTATGGCATGGTGTCGTTGCCCTTGAACAGCGAGACGTTTACGTCCTACAGCAGCCCGTTGGGGTTCAGGGGCAGGCACGCAGAGGCCTTGACGATGGGCTGCCGAAGTCCGCGCCCACTAACTCGTGGTCAAGTTTCGTGAGGCACAGAATGCAAACTAAAGGCCGACAGTACTTCGATATAATGGCGTTGGTTGATGAGGTGAAAGGCCAGGCGAGTGGATTGGCCGTGTTGATTGTGGCCACATCGGCAGGCATACATTATTTCATACATTTGCACAATACCCCTTTGAAGTTGTTCAAACTACCCATTTCACTTCAAAAGGGACATTTTTGAAAAGACCCCTCGGTTACATGTCTAGTGATGAGCATATCACTTGCATATTTGCACCCAATCCGACCTATCCGACCTGGATGGGGTTAGACGAGCTCGAGCCTGAACACTAAGCGAGTTAAGGCAACCGCCATCAAGTCGTTTAAGACCTTTGTAAAGAGCGCAAATGTAGAGTTCGACTATGTTAAGCGATGCATTGAGCGTGATGCTACAGGTAAGTGTTTTGTGTGTATTGAATTTGTTTGGCATGTATCTTGCATTTAACGAGGGAAGGAAGGCCAATACACTTGGCCGGAACACTTCTATGAAGTACTACAGACAGAGTAAGATGTGGCTGTTTGATCTCTTCCCTGTGCAACGACACATTGTCGAAGCAAAGTTGCTTAGCATGGGGAAGACGCTAGAAAACGTTTGCATGAAACCAGATGGAAATGTACATGTAGTTAACAAGCCGCCACCATATTCGAAGAGTGATTTAAAAAAAGATGATGGTGTATTTGTATCAGAATGCAAGTTCGTCTAGTGACTACCAGGATGCAGCTTTGATGTGTCTGATGTGGTACCTGTTTGGGTGAGCGCCAGACTTATCGCTAGTCCACAAGATGAATCTCTTCGTTGACGCAGCGGAAGTGTTCTTCGTGCGTTTCATCCGTATGAAGACCTCTGAAGAACAGGGGCTGTCGCTGTTTCCTGGCGGCGACTTCATCACCTGACCGCTGTACGTGATCGCAGTGACACTTATCCCGTAAACCGCTCCAAGTGTCTCCTTGATCGATAACCTGCCCGAGATCCCCCTCGGCGCTGCTATCACCTTATCCCCTGCGACGCCGTTGCTGGAAGTCCTGAACCACACCGATAAATTCGCCGCGCTTGAGGCTGCTCCTGCTCCTGCACCCATCGACACCACGCCGACAATTTACTCCCACGTCAGCCGCCTTCTAAACCGTGTCGCTGTTGTCGCTGGTGCTCAAGCTACGTTCACGTCGCACTCCTTCCTTCGCGTTCGCGCCCAGCACTTCACGGATGCGACGGGCTCACAGACAGCTGGATCTTTGATCGAGAAGCCTGGAACTTGAGTACTACGAAAAAGGGGTTCAACTACATCTTCAATACAAGTCGGGCAGATCATAAGGTCAACAAGGTACGCAGCGGCTACGGCACGAAGGCCAACGTGTAGCCGTTGAACTTGAAACTATTAGACACCGAGACGTAGGAGAAGATCGCGGTCGTCCAGGGCTCCCTGTTACGACATGCTACAAGATGGAAAACTTCAAGTACAATCTGAGTCAGCAAGACATCGATGTCCACACGGCTTATATCATCTCCCACTACACCATGATGAAAAAGTTTCAAGTAGATGGCCTCACAGTCAAGCGCTTAGAGTCTGCCGTTGTCAACGCTGGAGCGGTGGTCGCGGGGCTGCTTGCGTGGTCATCACACCTTGTGGTCTGTGGAAACACAACAAGCCAGCCAAGCAACAAACAAGCCACCCCATCACACAAGGAACCAAACGACGAGAGCAAGATCATTGATCATCAACGAAGTGTCTTTGACCTGTTAATGCGGCACATCAACCGTCAAGACGAGCTCATGGACACCCTAGAAGCTAAGCTGGACAGAGCCACAGCACAATACAAGCGCAAAAATCGTCAGCAAGAATCAAGCCAAGAACCAGACAAGCCGAAGCGCAGACGCACGCCAGTGAGTTACCTTCACGCTACGGGAATTATGTGGTACGCGCAGGAGCCGCACTGGATGACCGACGCGCCCAAGCAGCAGCGATCCAACGTGAACCAGTTCATCGCCTTCATGAAGCTGTTTCTGGGTGTTGGATCCACGCGCTGATGACTACCGCGACCAGGTCCTAACCCTTGGGAAGCAGGCTGATGCGGCGGCGCTGTCCTTCCTCAGCGACAGCACGATCAAGTAGCGCGGGTCCATCGCCGTCCGAAATAATTTCCAGGAGCTGTACCGGAGCGGCGTCCTGAACGACAAGGTAGCCCGCCGTCAACCGCATCACTGCGGCGCTGTCGTCAGCGATCCAGACCGCCAAGAAGCCCTCAACCCTACTCAAACGAAGTAGGCGTAAGTAGCAATGCCCCACGCAGACTGACAACAAGCAGATAATGATACAAGAGTAAATACAGTCTATTACATGATAGGCACAACGAACATCGGGTTAGCCTTTCACCGTCACCACAAACACAGCAATTAACAGCAACAACATCAACACCAGCAGCAACGTATGTGGCAGGAGTAGCAGCGAGACGACACCAACCGCGGAAGCAGCATGCAAGAAGCCTCCACCCCGCAGTAACTTGATGACGACGGCTGGAGTCGAACCAGCAAAGCCCCGCGCTCTCCCGTTGAGCTTCGTTGTCGTGTTGGGTTGATGGGGCAGAGGCAGCCGTCAGTAGCACTGACACCGGCTTGGGGGCCGCATGCGGGCTGTACAGAGTGGAGTGTACGGGCACAGAGAAGGTCTCTTCAGTAGCGTTAAAAAAAAGACTGAGCGCCAAACCTCCACGTCGGCGATAGATCAGCCGCGGGAGGTTGGCAGACACTATCTGGGCGCGTGTCTATCCATTCATGTGGCAAGATTCTATTGGTAGGTTAGCTAGTAGTAGTGCCTTGCTGACAACATGCTCTTAATAGTGGACCCCGCCACGGGATTCCGGGGATCATTATTGATTTACCGGATTAAGAGCACATGTCTCTCAAACCAAATTTCCATTAAAATAGGAAAAGGCGGGTTTCTCAGCCCACAGGCCTTTTCAGCCGATCCCCTACCGCCTATAGACTAGGCTAAAATAGGGTCTCTACAGCTCTTTCCCATCAAACTTATGCTCCCCTAAACACAAGAAGTACCGTAATTGTCAGTCAAAAGAACGCTTCTAAACTAAACTTGCCTTGCATGATGTACCAGCGTTGTGGTACAGGTCGGAGAGGTCCTCCGGTCGGATAGTTTTTGGTATGGAGAAAGAATGTCCTAACGAGTGCAAGGTGCGTCTCGCTGGAATGCTCGATGTTGGTCCCGCCTTCGCAATACCGTGCGGCCCTGCTTCGGGGGCACCCGCGGGTTTGTTATGATCGCAACCACTTGCCTTAATTCAGCGCTAACGCGTATCGTTTATTTCACCTCCAGCTACCAACACTATGCACTAGAAAGTACATGTACAACAAGCATCAAGGATCTCTTAACCCCAATCAGCAATTTGGTTGGACAAGGAAGAATCAAAAGTCAGTGCCTCGTCTTGACAACAGTTTCTTTTTTTAGATGCGAGTTCGTAGCCATGAGCACGAAGACCCTTTCCTAGTTGTTTGCGTGGTGGTACCGTCTTAGTGTTCCGTCATCGTCCATGACATCATAAGAGTAATTTCAAAGTATCTCTAATAACATATCACTTGTTATATTTGCTACGACATAATCGAAGGTTTGTCTTAAGCTGAGGTATTTGGTTTGCTAAACACGGTTATGCTTTTTTTCTGCTACAGACGTACCTCTCTTACTCAATATGGTTGGTGGACACCTTTGTAATCAAGCTAGAAAGTTGGTCATCGTAGGCCGGATTACATGCTGTTCACTCACTACCTCGGTAGTATGGAGCTCCAAACGCTGCCAACGTGCCTTCCGCCAGCCCGCGAGTGCTGGCTTCCAGGCTTGCTCCAGAGCCCAATAATGGCGCCTCGTGTGGACGAGAGTAAACAAAACCTCACCGGAGATCACGTGGAGGACTCGTAAAGACGAACAAGTAGGCATCAAGGAAGGAGACGAGCTGTTTGCATATGATCTTGAAGGGCAGGTGGCTGTGCTACCAGAGATCACACCAACGACTGAAGAAGTCAAGATCGAGGATATCCAAGTGGTAATCCCAAAGTCAGCAAGCCAGAAGAGATCGAGCGACTGATGATGATCATCTGGCGCCGCCGGCACCTCCTAATTGAAAAAGGCAACGCCTTGCCGGCAGGTACAATAGGTGTGATCTGCGACATCGAAGTGGGAAATGCGAAACCAATAATCCAGCGGGTCCGCAAAGTCGCCCCGCCGTTCCGCGAGAAGCTGTTCCGGTTGATCAAAGGACTTCTATCAGCCGAGATCATCCGGCATTCAACGTCGCCATGAGCGTCGCCGATAGTCGTGATCATCAAGAAAAATGGGATCGACATCAGACTCCGTATCGACTACAATCTGATTAACAGCCGGATTCGACTAATGGTGTACCCTATGCCGCTTATCAACGACCTACTCGACGATCTTGACAAGATTCTCTGGTATTGCTCGCTGGACATGGCTAGTGGATT
>LGSN01001185.1:0-11807 GCA_001314375.1 Phytophthora podocarpi
ATATTGTGTACTCGCTCGCTGATGATACTCCGACTTATTGAAGGACATTGTAGTCGCTTAGATAGAGCATTTGTTGGGGTCGGCTCGGTGACCTGCTTCTTTTCGCCCGCCATCTTGCTGGTTGTTCTGTCTTGTTGAAGGACACTGTTTTGTGACGTGGCTACATGGATGGCCAATCGTGGAGACCTTTTTGTATAGTTTTTGTCAACGACCAAACCTGAGAACGCAACGTTTGGTTTTCGTCATGGACGAGATGACTCATCGACTCATCTGATATGAACCACTACTTTTATTTTTACTAGTAGTGACGACTCCGTCCATCCTGTTGGAGCTGACCGACGAGTTGAGTGTCGCTGACCTGCGCCTGCAATGTGATAGATAAACAATGTGATAGATAGCAGTAGTGCAAATGCCAATGATTTTGTTGTTCAACACATTTTCACCCGCAGCTGCACTGTCAACTCCACCGACAGAAATGGGCAGTGAGTAAGAGTTTTCTCATCAGACTGTCAACAGTAGTGTCTGCAGCAGTATTTATTCCCTGGACGCACAGCGAGCAGTCAAACGGAGGCAGCTTGTTGTCCTGACTCCTGGTTTCTCTCAGCTTCGTCATGACGACGCACTGCATAGGTGTATCGGCATTTGGCAGCTCATGTATATGTCGCCCTGTGAAACACTGTGAAGTGAATGCGTGGCCTTGAAGGCGTTCCCCGGCTCGAGGTTTGCACGTGCCGATGTGGGGAACTTGCGTCTACTCGATTCTAAGCCGACTTAGTACCATACTCGATCCTCATATTTCGATACTCTGGAGGAAAAAAACCGCGTTCGTAAAACGTTAGCTATCCATTTACCCCCAAATTGTTTGGCTTGTTTGGTAGTCCAGAGTAAGGCGCGATTAGGATTCTGGGAAGTTTATCGCGGTTTGATAAACAAGCTGTATCTTGTTGTTCAGTAGTAAATACTTCGAAATAATGTCTTACGTAAATGAAATACGGCAAGCGTCCCATTCCTTTATCCGCCTTTTGCTTGGTAATCACCAACGCCTCTAGGCTGATTACTTTTTTCTACCACACGATTCGATTTACACCTAAAAGTACAGTAGTTTCTCTGAACTCCGATGATCCAACTTACAGCTACTACAGTACATGTCGATTAATTCCCCCACCACGAAACCGGCTGTAGAGAAGGCCAATGACCAAAATCGAAGTTGTACAGTACAGTGCGATAGGGGGTCTATACATGTAAATAACACATGACATTAAGCGCCAAGTTAGTGACGGTCAGCAGCGTAAAGAGAGCTCTGTTGACCATTTATCTTTAAGTTAGGAATTTTAATTCCCTGTAAAACCATTAAAAATGGTTTTCGACATTTCGGGAGGACACTGTATCAGTATGGTTGCTACAATCCAACCAGCTTCATCTTGACGCGCACTCACTGCATCGAATACGAAGCAGTATTTAGCCCTCAAACTTTTCGCCAACAGATCTACAGCCTCATCATGGAATTGAGTAAGATTCTTACAGATACAACACGCACGCTGCATCCGTTGCTTGTGCCTCCTCCAGCGGATTCACTGGATCTTCAACAATCACCCTACATCGATACTTGCCACCGTTCCTAAAAAGAGTCGTCGTGGAACAATGTATCGGTGATCACCGTGAACCCTACATAGAGGATCTTTCGATCCATCTTGCTCTTGAAACAGTTGTAGAACTTCGCAGGCTGGATGCGCACCGATTACTGGCAATATCGTCGAGATCACAAGATCACTGAATAAATGCAACGCGAAGAACCACCAATACAACTGTCCGTCTCCTCCATAGCGCAACATCACTTCGGTCGAATCACACATAAATGAATAAAAGTACAACGTGCCATTTTGCGTCAAGTCATCAACAAAAAGATGTACAGCCGCAGTGATCTCAATTTCCCGACTTATAGTCCTATTGAAATCAAGTTGCCATCCGCATCAATCTCCAGGCCGTCCGTTGAAAGTGTGTCGTCAAGCAAAAGTCTTTCCATCATGCGCTCGATTTCGCGATTGTCTTCGACCCCTGTTTTAACGAGATGTTTCATGAACTGGTCTACTTTCCCCCCTCCGTCCTCCTCTGAGCTGCCATCTTGAAACTGCATCGGTACCATACGAATGCACCCCTGCACTAGCGTCATTGTAGGATCAGCGACAGAATCGGAGGCACTTGTTGACGCATGCACGATGGCCCACCCCGTCTCGTCCGAATTCAATCCAGAAAACTCGCCGTCCGCCTCACAAAGCCCTCTCCACACCACAACCAAACGGTTTTTCTCAACGTATCGTCGTGCTACCTGATACGAGCGTAGCTTCACCACTTCACCACTGTCCCGTCGAAGCGGGGAGTAATACTGCAGTGCCATAGAATTCTCCGGGTCCGGTAGCCCATCGTACACCTGTCTTCCATCCTGTCGATGCGGCACCGACACCAACTCCCACACTGCATCACACGTGCGTTGGAAACTAAACGGCACTTTGCCCACGCCAATCGTCTCAAAGTACTCTGTCTCTCCATCCATCTTCCTAGTGGGTTCTCCACTCAAAATCCCTCCGGGGGTCGACGTGGTCCCCACTTCTGCAAGCACGTCGTCCAATTTTTCATACAACGCGTCCAAATTCTCAAAGTACGTCTTGTACAGCGTGGCATCTTTGACCCCAAGTCTTGATTTTTTCTCCAAAATCTCGGGAACTTCTTCCGTCGCCGTTAGTGTCTCCACTTCGCGCACTCTTTCCTCAAAACTCTTTCAAGATTTTGGATCATCACTGTTCGACTGTTTACCGCAGTTTCGAGTTTTTTTCGCATCGCTTCGGCCTCCATCCTGTTCTCGTATTGTCTCATGGCGATGGCTCTCCAGGCCCCGAGAGCTAAAGAATCTGATGGAGTAGTTTGCATTTCCTTTTGACTCTTGGGTTGCTTCAACTTGTCCAGTCTTTTCGTTAATTCCACGTCTTGGTGGCATAAAGTTGCCCATTCGACTTTAAGTCGCCGACGATACGCATCGTGACGTTGGCCCGCCTTCGATTTATTGTGTGACAATAATTGTGTCGTGAACTTCTTTTTCGCAATATTGTCAGTAGGGGTGGGGACTGACTGCAATAAAGCGTCCGCGTCCGCCAGAAGCTGCAGACTGTCGAGTTCTTCGAGCTTGAGCGGAGCGGGGAGTGGACGCGTCTTGGGCAGACAAGAAGCCGCTGACGTCGCGTAGAAGCTCGTCGTCCGCCATGGTGAGGCAATGTGGGAGTGAGGTGAGCAGAACTCTTGCTTGGGATTACGCCGGGAGAGAGTAAACCAAACTGGTCACGTACGCTAATCATCGCCTTTCTAACCAATCAGACAAGCGTGGAGCAAAACTTGATTGGTCACGCCGGACAATTCGAGTGAAATTTTGACTTTGGAGCACATGGAGGACTTATTGGTCACGTATTTCGAGACTTCAGAGCAGATGGAATTATTGGTCATGCATTTGATACATTGAAGTTTGTTCCTCAGGTTAGAAGGGTTCATCACCAGCCATCCTGGTCTTCTGAGAGAGTCGTTTGCCCAGTGCTAGCGGATTCTTCTCCGGGGCTAGCAACACTGTATGATAGTCCGGAGGTTGGCGAATCTTTCGCCCACTATTCGATTCGCCCCGAAGTGTCGTTGCACTTGAAGTTAAACAAAGGAAAAACACTCGAAGCTTGCTATTTGCGCTTTGCAGAATCTTGACCACCGATGGAGCATACACAGTGTTTCGTGTGCTGAGTCTTACAACAGGACAGTTAGCTAAATCGAGAATCGGCGCACTATTCTGAATCCCAGCTCTCACTAATATAGAATTAGAAAGACGGATAAGACACAAAGCAACACGCCTATCGCTATTTCTGCCACCGTGCCGTTGACTGAGGTTCACATTTAGATGCGAGTACTGCTTCAACTAACCAAGATTAGCTGCTCAGAGTTACACAAAGATAGTTGATCATGGTTTTCCCGAAGCGTACGCGTTGTCTGGATACATTTCTTGGATGAGGAAGCCATGCAAGTTTCAAACTCACTTTCCAATCAAGCAGTGGGCAGTAAAAGGGAACTGGTTCAAGCAACAACGACGATAGAGGCACAGTATTTGTTCAGCGGACACTACAACTATGGTGACGTTTTCACCACCAACGTACATTCTGGTGTTATTTCTCGCTTGTTGGTGCGCACAAATGGTCAAAAGCTGTATTCATGATTCACTGGATCACAAGTACGTTGTCGGAACTCAAAACTACGATGACAACCACCCATTTGATCGAAAGCGCAGACTGCGTGACGGAGACGTAGTAGAAGACGCAACTCTCGGAACGTCGACGGATAACCAGAAACTGACATCGGCAACTTTCCAGCCCATCCGTATGACGCCGTACTATGACAACGCCAGTCTCAACAAGGTCCCGGACGCTACACGTGCAGAGGTATTCAAAGTGGTTGGAGAAGCCATTCAACGTATTAGCAGAGCACTACAAGTCGTACCTGTTAGTGGCAACCTTTTTGCAGAGCGATTTTGCACCAGCGCGTTTTCCACCACGCCGCCAGTGTGTCATTCGATTACACAGAACGAGTTGTGTCTGGAAATGCCAATACCGGACGACCACTTCGCTCCATTAAGATACTGCGACCAATGCACAGCGAACGGCTGCACGAAGGATCATTGCACAGTCTCACCGGCAGGAAACGGTGTGTCCAATACGGACTTCCTCATCTACGTGCGAGCTGAAAACACCGACAGTTGCACGAGTGGCAGCACTTTGGCCTACGCGTCGACCTGTCAGCAAGACCAGTACGACCGCCCTACGTTTGGAATGGTCAACTTCTGCCCAAACCAGCTTAGCACGGTCGCCTCAGCTTTCGAGCGCCAGGTGGCCACAGCACTTCACGAATTCACTCATGCGCTCGGGTTCTCGTCTCGCTTCTTCCCCTTGATGCGATATGAAGATGGTACGCCGAGAACTCCACGAGATGGCAAAGGGAACCCGCCGACATTCAATTCAGGAACCTGCCCAAATGGCAAACAAATCGACTACTACGTGGAGCCCTCCAACTCAACAATAAAATACTCGACTGAGCGGAATCATATAGTTGCAAAAATGCTCACTCCACGTGTTCGCGCTTTTGTGCAAGACCACTTCAACTGTTCCTCGCTCGAAGGAGCTGAGATCGAGTCTCAAGACGGTGGCTGTCTGGGTTCTCACTGGGAAGAACGACTTTTTGAACCGGAGTACATGACTCCAGTCGACAGCTATCGCAACGTTTTCAGTGCTCTCACCCTAGCGTTCTTCGCAGATTCAGGTTGGTATCGAGTCAATTCGTCGACTTCAGAGATCCTGCATTTTGGCCGGAAGAAAGGCTGCGCGTTCGCGGCCGAAAAGTGCCTGAATCCTGCGACACAGGCTCCTGTAGCTGCGGACCACTTCTGCGCAACGCCCGCAAGCGAGTTCCAAGGCTGCTCTATCGACGCCACGTCGCGCTCTGTCTGTTCCTTGAGCACGAGAAGCCAGACAATCCCAACGGAGTATCAATACTTTCCTGGCAGTCCGACAAAAGGCGGGGCTAACTCTTTTGCAGACTTCTGTCCGCTCGTTGTGGGATACACAGGAGGTGACTGCTCCCTTCCGACCAACCTTTTAAAACTCGGCGCAACCACTATTAACGCTTTTGGTGAGACGTACTGTCCTACTTGTAAGTGCACGGCGACCTCGCTACGCAGTGCCGACTCAACGCAATGGTCTATAAACCCACCGAGACAGACTGGATGCTACGCCATACGCTGCTTTGTCGATACGGACTCGACCGCCGCCAGCGCCATTGTTGAGCTCACTATCCCACGCAGTAAGACGCAAGACACTGTGAGCCTCAACTGCACTAGGAAGGGAGAGAAGCTGTCGGTGCCAGGCTTTTCCGGCGACATCACGTGCCCAGACCCGTTTGTCGTGTGTGAAGTCGGCGACCCAAGCAGGATCTTACTTGCAGATATTGCAGGTGACAGCGATGCCAGTACGTCAGTCAGCGACGATGCATCTCAAGGTGACAATGGAGCTATCTCAAGCTCAAGCAACGGCGGGAAAAACAGCACCAACAGCGACACTGGAAGTAGCTCAACCTCGAGCAGTAACGGCGGCATCAGTTCTGGGACTGGAACCACGACAGCCAGAGGAACAATCACGACAGGAACAACTACCAGCGACGTTGACAGTCTACACTGGGCATCATTCTGGTTATTGTTTGGTGGGCTCTTGCTCGCCCTTGCAAACACTCTGTAGCTTGGCTTTTGTAAAACCAAATGATTATTACCTCGTTATACCCAGCTTGCGCTTGCCCACATTGCATGACAGCAATACTAGATCGTGCAGGTACGACGGAATAGAAGTAGTAAGGTCCTTGTAGGGGGGGGGTCCTTTGTCCAATGGAGAAGGAAAATTGGTGCGTGTGGACAAGTTGAAAAGGAACTTCTTTGGTCCAATTGGTAATGGATCCACCAATTCCCCTCCAGCACTACCGGTACATGCATCTTAGATTTGGCGTCTTGACTGCAAGTAAGACCACAACCAAATGCAAGAGATGATATCACTCCGCTGTCCAACTTGCTCGGGTGCGACAGACATTGAAGCTCCGTCACATGGAGATGAAAAGATTCACGTTTGCATTAGTTATCATAGAGCACCGAGCCAAGTGACGTGATTGAATGATGTACTCTAACCTAGGACAAACCACTGTTGCATTCCGGCTGAGTGAAGCGACAAACTGTTCACGCGCGATAAAACAAGAGGGTCTGGGTGCACCGAATTCAATCGAAGTCGCTTGCTAAGCTTACGTGAGCCCATATGCCTGCACTGTAGAAGCGCCTCTGTCCCGCTCTCTCAGAGTCTGATGAAGCAATATCCATATGATGGTGAGCCAGGCGTCAGCAAGAAAAAAGAAAGCGACGTTGACGCCAAAGCTCGGCTGATATCAACTTGGTTCCTTCGATCATTTACACCATAACATAGTTTGCACTCGTCGCTATCGAAGTGCAATGAATACATGTAGTAA
Source organism: Phytophthora podocarpi (assembly GCA_001314375.1). NCBI lineage: Eukaryota > Oomycota > Peronosporomycetes > Peronosporales > Peronosporaceae > Phytophthora > Phytophthora podocarpi. Next base: position 7,078 of record LGSN01001185.1, read on the forward strand.
GATGTGTTTATGTTGATAGTTTGCTGCGCAAAATGCGGCTATTATCTGTCCGTTTATAGTCCATCCTGCGTGGGGCCTGGGTGAAAGATCAAAGCAAATCCCGTGGCTCATGACGTTGATTCTGGATCGAGGCGTACCATCATCACGCACAATAAGCGTCATCTTGACAAACCACCTCCCGCCTCTTTTTGTGGGTTGGTAGACGTTTGTCCACTTCTCACTTACCAGTGTGCAAAGCACTTCGCAAGAACTACTCCTTCCAAGCACGCGAACCCAATGGCTTCAGATGCCGCTCTGCTTGAGGAAGTGTCAGCTTTCCTGGACACAAGTGGGTTGCTTCTAGCGCATTCCTCACACGAGCTACCGGCAGAAGACGACAACGATCAAATCGCTCAACTTGACACGCTGGAGCCAACCCGTGCGACGATGACTAGGCCCCCTCCTTACATTTCAAAGGGCTCGTATACAAACACCGACGAAAGCAATACCAGCTCGAACAAAGCCGAGGTAGACGCTATTACTCGCAAGCCCAAAAGACAGCGTGAGAAGGAGGTGATCCGAAAGCAAAGTTACCAACTACGGCTCAAGAATGAACGAGAGACTCTGCGGCGCATGGAGAAAGAGCTGACTTCACAAGTTTTGCAGCTGAAGAAAACAAGTTGGGGCAAGGAGCGTGGTAGCACCGCCAAGCGAACTCACATCAACGCACACAGGAGAGAACTTGCAAAACAGGAGCGTGAAGAACGGCGCCGGGCTGAACATGAGCGGGAGCAACTTCTACATGCTATCGGTATCCAGGCCTCTTATCTAGCGAATCTGCAAGAAGTGCTCCCTCAACCGGGGCATCTCGGACTGGTGCCAGTAGAAATATATGCTTCCTCCCCATCCGGCTGTCAAGGAAACGTGAAGGTTGATCGCGCCCACTGCAGTATTGATTTCGATTTCGCTATGTAGTTGAAACATTTCGTTAGCTAGATAATAATGTCTTTTGTGGTAACTCGCTTGTCTTACAACTCCACTCAGATTGAAGCTTGCATGAATCTGCATGGTGCCGAATTCGTGGGCACAGTATTTTAAATTGCAAATATGCCTGGAAAAGGTGTAGTTCTGAATGTGGCCCACACCAATGCGTTTTAATTCGATGATTCCAAGGCAAAAGCGTGCTCGCCGCTAAGAGAACAGTTTCCTTCAAGAAAGAACAACCATTTCCTTCAAAAAGAATAGCCAGCACGAAAAGAAGCAGGACGTGGTGATGTCGGTGGAAGAGACGCAGGACGTGGTGATGTTGGTGGAAGAGAAGCAGGCCGCCGAGCAGCAAACGGTCAGCGCGCAGCTGTCGACGGCCGCGTTCGAAGCCCTGCAAAAGACAGAGACGGGCGCTAACATCAAGCGGCACGAGCTGAACGTTGACGAGGAGTTCATCCACACGAGACGCCAAGATCAGATCCAGATCCACATCACAGGCGCCGTGCATGTAGCCTACCGAGGATTATCCGTCGCTCTAGAGGACATCGAGGTGGCTATCGCAGCAGCCTTGGCCAAGTTGGTGGCCATTCAGAGCCTGCCGCGAGACGAGGAGATCAGACCAGAGCTGCTCGAGCAGAAGGTCACGGCGTTCAAGGCGCCGTACGTCGGCGACGCTGACGCCCAGTTCCGAAAGTACTTAGCGGACTGCTGCTCTGCGTATCGTAACCACACGAGCGAGTACACGGCCCCGTATCTTACGATCACGCAGAGCTCGGGCTTTGGCAAGAGCCGCATCCTGCAGCGACTGGCCGAGACCACGGCGGAGGGCAACCCCCTTGTTCACGCGGACAACACGTTCGATGCGACGGTCTTGTACGTCTGCGCGCGCAACATCAAGGGATCGACCGGATACCCGCGCGCGACAAGGATGTTGAGAGAGTGGCTCTTTCCGGAGCAGGGCTGCAAGGAGACCACAATCGTTGAGGCACTTCTGAGAGCGTTCAAGTACGCGGTCGAGCATTCCGACGCGGGGAAGCGGTGGAAGGTGCTCTTTGACAATGGAAGGGGCGGCAGGGGGTTTGACGGTGCTATTGTGGACCAGTTGAAGCGCGTACATATTGACTCGAGCATCGCCGTTCAAGTTGAACTTCAACCGGAGGCGAACAAGCAGCGGTCGTCGGAGAGCAGTCAGTCCCAGTCGAAGTCGAAGGCCAAAGTCGGTGCCAAGGTGCCGGTGCTCGTCGTGGCGATCGACGAGGCGCGGGCCCTGCTCGAGATCATGGGCCCCGACGGCCTCAACGCGTTTCGGATGCTGCGTCGAGCGTTGGTGGCGGTGAACAATTCGAAGATGGTGCGAAATGCCAAGGGTAGCGTTTTCGCGGTGCTCGTCGACACTTACTCCCAAGTACATGACTTCGTGCCGGCGCTCATCCACGATCCTTCCTCACGAGGTGGCCACAGCAAAGCGCTGTTCCCGCCCTTCATCTTGACACAGACGATGGACGTGATGCTCAGCAGCTCTGCCGATCTACCTGCGATTCAGAGTCGAGTCTTGAACACCGACCCGAAACAAGTGTGGGAAGCGCTCGTGTCGATGGGGCGGCCTCTCTGGCGTAGTATTGCGCATGGCAGCACCTTGGCGGACAAGCAGAAAGCACTGAACGTGCTGGCCGCGTCCAAGCTGCTGCTGGGACTGGAGGCGAGCGAGGCCGCGAGCTACGATGACAGCACGCTTCACGGCGTGTCGTCGCTGTTCTGCCGCGTCGGGCTGCGTCCGCGCGCAAGCGACCCGATGGCGACGCGCTTGGTCGCCGACTTCATGAGCGTGCTGCACTATGTCATGTATAAAAACGACGCCCACATCAGCAGCTACGCGTCGGATCCGGTCCTCACATTTGGCGCGTCGCGCGTGTGGTACCAGTTGAACCCGCCGGCGTTGGAGTCGCACATCCTTCGCCAGTTCCAGGCCATGCTGATCAACGGCGTGGTCGACACGGGTAACATCGGCGAGATCGTGGCGCGCATCTTCCTTCTGCTGGCGATGGACGCGACGACGATGGGAAAGGAGGTGAGGCAGGACGCAAGAGCCAGGAAGGAGTTCGTCTTCGCGGGCCAGTTTTGCAAGGTTCCGAGCTTTGTGGCGATGCTCATGGGCGATAGTCCAGACGTGCGCGTGAACAAGACAGTGGCCGATTTGAAAGAACGCACGCTGTACGACGAGTGGCTGCAAAATTGGAAGGACTGGAAGGTTGGCTTCAGCCACTTTGTGGATCTGTCGCAGGAGCCGAACGAGGAGGTGCTGTGGAAGATGCTGGATCGCCGGGCCGCGGGCATCTTGCCTCGTAACCAGAAAGGAGCCGACCTCGTAATTCCAATCGTCGGCAGCAGTCAAGCGTCGTTCATCTTGGTCCAAGTCAAGAATCGAGTGGAGAAGGACGGCAAGTTCCCCATCTCAGCTCTTGCAAACCTCGAGCCGCAGAACGTCTTCAAGGCCACGAATTCACTTCGCAGCGTTCCACAGCGCGACATGATTCGCCTATACATGAGTCTGCGTGAGGTACCAAGTACCGATACGCCTGCGCAGTGTGTTGTCATGCCGAATCTGAAACGAACCAGGAGTAAGGTCAACAAGCCGTCTTCGTTTAGTTGCTCGCTATGCGTCCGGGGGATGTTCGCGCCGAATACTGCAGCAGACACTACCGCTGACAGTCTTGGTGGGACTCTTACCCGCTGGCCATTTCTGTCGGCGGAGTTGATAAAGCAGCTGCGGGTGATCGCCAACTCGGCGTGGTGGGACGGCAAGACGCAAGTCGAGTGTGACCTCAACAACCGCGACAGTGACGGCAGAGCTCTGACTCGTCTGTCGCCGGTGCTACCGAAGGACACCGCGGTGAAGGTGGCATCGAAGACGCTGGATCTCTTTTCTCCGTTCTAGACCGAAGGCAGCGAGTGGAAGGAAGGATAGTGGTACGAGCACTTGATCCGTTCGGTGTGTAGGCGTCTGGTTGTCCACAGTAACGAGGAGCTGACAAGGGAGGTGAGCTGCAAACGTAGCGACATGCGTGAGTGAGAAGTGCTTTGGTAGTGCAGGAGTGGGCTCCCACTCAACCGGAGAACCGAGTGCTGCGTCTGTAACGCGTGCGAGTTGCATGGATAGCGAGAGGTACTGTATGTGAGAGTGAGTATTGATAGTGCGTGGCATGGAGAAATGATCTTGTTCGCCTCCCTCCCACGTCTGCTTGACGAGTGTATCCATTCCGATGTCGGTTTTTGCCGTTGCGACTCGTTGTGGTCTCACTTTGTTATTTGCAACCAAGTCGGGTGTCGGGTCGCTTCCCCTGGAGGGCTTGAGCTGCGGCGAGAGGCGAGCACCTGACGCTGCGTGGAAGCAACGTATAAAATCACTGACGTTTGCTCTACTACTATCTATCATAGTGTTTATCTATCACATTGCAGGCGCAGGTCGGCGACACTCAACTCGTCGGTCAGCTCCAACAGGATGGACGGAGTCGTCACTACTAGTAAAAATAAAAGTAGTGGTTCATATCAGATGAGTCGATGAGTCATCTCGTCCATGACGAAAACCAAACGTTGCGTTCTCAGGTTTGGTCGTTGACAAAAACTATACAAAAAGGTCTCCACGATTGGCCATCCATGTAGCCACGTCACAAAACAGTGTCCTTCAACAAGACAGAACAACCAGCAAGATGGCGGGCGAAAAGAAGCAGGTCACCGAGCCGACCCCAACAAATGCTCTATCTAAG
>LGSN01001186.1:0-18642 GCA_001314375.1 Phytophthora podocarpi
CTTCTTAACTGTAAGTAGTATGGAAGCTAGAATGGACTTAGCTGTCTGTCATCTACAACACAACCGAAATGGGTGTTCGAGCTCTGGGCTTCGCAGGTCGAGTTTTAATACCGGACTGCGACGTCCAGGAGTGAGTCACTCAACCGCCTTCTTTGAAGCATGCCGGAAGGAGAGTGCGTTATCACTTCGCATTTGCGCGATTCCAATCTTTTAGGCTTTCAGCGATATGAATGATGGCCCTCGCGTACTGGCGGTCATTCGAAAATCCGGATCGAGCGCGCGTGGCGTCAGTCTGGCCTGCTCGTCCTGGACATGGCTCCATGCCCGTCTTCGACCCCCCTGAACTTGCAGTGCCTGTCTCTGTCGATACTGTATCGTGGTCGTCGTTGAATCTTGTGGTGAGCCCCAGGCCCACTCGGGGTTCACTGAGAGGTGTGCACAGTAGCGTCCGTCCACCTGGGGTTACCTGAGAGGTGCGTCTACTTGCGGGCGGAGAGGTGCAAATGAATGGCTAGGCATCAAGCACGCGAGGGTTGACAGCGACACCTGATGTCATGCCTTGTCGACGAGCTGACACTCGGTGAAAACCGGGAATGGCGACACACACACAGAAGCGAGAGGGGCCTCGAGAGAGACGTTTCTCGATCCGGCCTCCGCCACGCAAGGCAAATTGACGCTCTCACCACCTCGTCGTTTACGGTTTGGTCTGCACGTGGCCTTCTCGTCCGATGCCCACTTGGAAATCAACCTCTTCCTGCCCAAGTCGCAGCAGCCGTGCAACGGCGTTTGGACCTACGTCCCTCTCTCGTTTCGGCAACATCAATGGGGGCTTCGTTCGAAGACGTCATGCGCGTGGTCACGACGATATCGGCGCTGTACATGTGCGCCAGTCCTGCGTCGGCGGTGTTCCGGATCCACCTGAACCGCGACGTCGGTAGTGCGTCAATCCTGCCGTTCGCTACGCTCTGGGTCTGCAACCACATCTGGTACGCAAGTCCTGCAATTGAGTGATGATACCTATCTGTTCAACGAGTACAATCATCACTAACCTTCTATGGCCTGTTGTTTCCTTCGTAGGATGTTGTACGGGTACGTTACAGACAACATATTCCCAGTGCTCGCTACCTATGCCATCGGCGATGCACTCAGCGTCGTCTTCCTCGCGGTGTACATCCGCTGGGCAACGGAGCGCAGAGCCGTCATGAAAACTTGTTTCATTGCACTACTCTGCAATGCGGTGGTGACCGTGTACGTCGTCCTGGGCAAGAACGGAGGGTTCCCGCAGCCGCAGCAAACCATGACGTTGGTTGTCGGCATCGTCGCTATCGCTTCCAGCCTTGCGCTCTACGCGTCGCCCCTCGCCGCAATCAAGGTTGTGCTGCAAACCCGATCGTCGGCCTCGCTGCCATTTGCCATGATCCTCGCTGGGGCCATCAACAATTTGCTGTGGGTTGTGTATGGAGCCCTCATACACGACTTGTTCCTCATCGTCCCTTCCAGCGTCAACGCCGCGCTCGGGCTCGTTCAAGTGGCTCTGTATGGCGTGTACCACCCGTCTCACTTTGCAGCTGGAGACGCTGTTGTCCCAGTGATGCCTTGCCAGTCCCCGAAAGACGAGCTCCCGCAGTTTAGCTACGCCGTGATAGAGTCAGCCACGCCCCTGTCGATTGCCATCGTCAAGGCGAACTTGGAGGTCTGCAGCATTCCAATAGAGGAGCCCTGTCTCCCAGAAGAGAAGAGATAGCCTCAGTAGTCTAGGCCTCGACCGTCTAGGCGCTCTCTCGAATCCTCAAATATATCCATCCGTTCATTATGTGCGCCTTGTTCCAATCAAAGATGAACCAATGCCACTGCAAAGGAAGCACTGACCATGCATTCCACCACCCGAACTTCCAGGAAACAATGACCGAATACCAAGTAGTAATTATTCGTATTCCTCGTCGTCTTCCGGGTCAGCATTATGAATGGACAGACTTAAAAGTTCCATCAAGCGCTTCGTTCTCGGCAGAATATCTTCCATCGTGGCTGCACCCAGTTCACGCTTGAGCTCCCGTATCAAAATACTCATTTGGCGAACTTGTCGAACACCTGCAAGGTCTACTCCGACATTTCCACCACGTGCGATCGACTGGGATCTATGATTCTCAACGACGAAGTTTGGAGTGTTCCCAGCGTGGGCATTTTCCTGCCCTGTGTCATCACCTCCTGGTTTTTCTGTCTGACGTACGCGAGTAGGGTCGGCTGCGTCTTCCTGTAGCCGCTCCTTAATGGCATTCAAGCAGTGTACTAACGAAATATCTTTCTCTGCAGGACACACAATTTATGGAAAAATCAGCTACAGCTCAAGAGCACAAAGTAATACAGTAGATTCGGTGCTTAAGCAGCCCACGTACTCAGGTGAAGAAGGTCGCGAATAGCGTGTAGGAAGTTTTTCATCTCATTCACGAGCAAATAAGTTTCCTGTGAGGGCAGAACAAAATACGCGCACGGTTAGTTCAGATACGATCATCCGGTGTGCAAGCAGCGGTCGTACATTGATCTTTGGAAGAACGCCCTCGATACTCTTGACTTGAAAAAGGTGCGAGAAATGCCTCACAATTTGGTTGATCAGCACATTTGGACGGCGCTGGAGGGATACAGACGATCGTACACAATACAAGGTAAGAAACGATAACCCGAGCAACTTCATCGGCGTCTAACTTACCTCTACTTCTGCAGCAGCTTGAGTGTAAATTTCACGGTGGTGCATGACACTTTTCTCGAGTTCCACCAGCTCTGAAACAATGTGGACAGCGCGAGACAAAGTCGTTGGGTGGCTAGGCGGACTCTCGTCACGGTTGTTGTCCTCCTTATCGTTAAGAATACCCGGTTCAACAGCCCTCTTGCATAACTCTGTGATAATTGACGCCTTAAATCCCTCCACAGCGTGCAGTTTTCTTCGCTCCACCATCCACTGTTGCAGCGTAGGAAGAACCTGTTCGAGCTCGAATCTAGCGCTAGATACATCTGTCGTCTCAGCATTGTCATTCAAATGCAAGAAAACGAACCCGCAGACGTCACGGATGAATTTCTCCATGCGCGGGACTGCTGCGACCACACTGCAAAGCTTGTCGAGGCTCGGTGCAATGAGGGTAATGTCTGTCAGGTGGAGCACACGGCAAACGTGCTTCACAACCTCCAGTGTTGTCTCACGCGGAAGTGTGTTGAGCCGGTTAAGATGCAACCGGTGATTTAGACGGTCACGTTCCACCAGCTCCTTCGTCCCCATATACTTGCGCAGTTCATTAAGGTCACTGGCTTCTTCCAACGCGAGCTTATTCTCAGATACCTGCCGCTCCAACTGGTGGATGCGACGCTGACTAAGGCGGTAGTCACGGATACTAGGACGTGACTCCGCCTCCAATGTTAGGTTCGCATTTTCCTCTTTCAGTTCACCGATAGTCTCACGAGCCGCAAGTAATTCCTGTTCAATCATCGCGACCTTCTTGATCATCACAGCCTCACGATGCCGCAGCTTTGCTGCAGCCAATTCTTGCTCACGTCGGGCAGCTTCAAGTTGCTCCAGCATCATTTCGTCCGAAGCGACAGACGATGACCCGTGATGGTGGTTTCGGAGCCGAGACTGGGTTTCAGATGCACGTCCTGCATAGCTCTCATCTGAGTACTGCTCCCATACTGGAGGTTCACTTTTCAAGGATGCACTTCCCTGTCGCGCGATGAAATTATCCTTGTCACGAAGCTCACTATTGAGTGCAGCCACCTGTGACTTGAGGTGTTCGATCTCTTCCTGCATCTGCTCACGCTGCGCTTCGTACACACCTATCGTCTCAAGCGCCTGGATGTCACGCGGGTTAGCACGTCGCGGGTCCCGGTCCTGAAGGTTACGGAAGGCGCGTCGGTCACGCGTCTTATTTGTGGTCTCTTTATCCACCTGCTGCTGAAGCTTGGCCTGCATCCTTTCGACAATAACCTCCTTGGCTTTGACGCGGTGCTCGCTAACCTTGAGCTGTCGCTGCAGTCGAAGACACGAATTTTTAAGCTTTTTGGACAAAATCTCAGCGCGTTCGCTTTCCTTTTCCTGCAAAACCTGCCGAGATCCCATACAAATCAAAGCATTATAAAAGAGTGAGTTACGATACACTGTAGCACAGAGCAAATCCTGAAGCAAAATTTGCGTCGCAGTATTGAAACCTTACCTTCAAACGCTGAATTTCCGCTTTTGCCTTTTCCAAAGCCTTTTGTGTTCCCTCGTTCTTCTTCTCGATAGTTTGAAGTTCCCCCTCTCGTCTACTTCGTACTCTTGAATTGCGTTGGGACGCTAATACCAGATCTTGAATCGTCTGCGCAATAAAATAGGCAACACGCCGATCAGAATCTGCAGCCCCACATCCTGCTTATCGACAATGAAAAACGTAAGCATTCCTACCTCGTTCTTGCGTTCCAGCTGCACCCCGAAGTCGTGAATAACGCTAAAGAGTGAGTCCCTGTCTGGAAGCACCTCCTTTGCTCCGACGCGACGAAATCGAACAGCCGGAAGTCCGTTTCTCCGTAGCAGGTCATTGAGTCCGTTCCAAGCGCCTTCGTCAATTTCAACTGCACTTTCATGCTCGCAACTTCGCTCGATTTCGGCTGCAACCTTTTGGGTGCTTCCATCGTCATTGTCCTCTTTCTTCTCTTCAGTTGCTTCATAAAACGACAAATGTTCTTCACTTCGAGGTTGACTCCACCTGCTTTTCTCAGCACCAGAACAATGCACCGATTTAGCAGTACGCTCATCGTGACTACTTTCTCCGATCGAGTGTTCTGCATCTCCTCCATCTTCTGTGAACAACGCTCGTTTTGTTCTCGATGTGCGCGACGTCCTCGAGTGTTGCGAGCGACGATCGCTGCCACTCGCTGCACTCCTCCTCTGCGCAACCTCGTCTCGCGACCGCCTCGACGACAAGCTCAACCTCCCAGCCCCAGTCGATGACCTCGGCACCCCCAGTGCGTCATTTAGTTCATCGTCCAGCACTCTCCCCGACGAAACCGACGATCCCGAATGCAAAGACGGGGATGAATCCGGCAGCGACGGCGGCAACGACGCCGACGACGCCGCCGACACCATAGCCGCACGCTCCACCTCATCCTTCTGTTGTGGTGTCAGTTGATACACCGACGCAAACGGCGCCGTCTGCCGTGCGCCTCTCGGCGTCGTGTCTGGCCCTGCAACATGCTGCAGCTCTAGCAGCATCGACGACGAGGAAGAGGCCACGGATGGCGGCGCCGACAGCGTCTCCTGCTCTCTGCCACCCACACGGGGCGTGACACTAGACAAAGAGAGCCCCGGGCCCCCAAACAGCATGGATCTGTCCAGCGAGTCCTGGTCCTGGTCGTCCTGCTGCTGCTGTGCCTTCTCCTCCTGTGCGCTGGCCCAGGACCTGGCGGTCGCGTCATCTTCTCGTCGCTCGCTCGTGCTGTCCCCACTGAGGCGCTCGTGGTCCTGGCCCCGCCTCTCCAGCAGCAGATCCTCGTCCTCCAATAGCACGAAGCGCGGCGACTCATGGCTGTTGCTGTTTCTGGTGCTGCGGGCGGACGGCGGCTGACGCTCCTCGGCATCGCTGAGCAGCAGCTCGTCGTCCAGCAGCTCGTCTCCGCTGAGCGACGCGAGCCCCAGCGCCGAGTCCGAGATGCTGAAGCCGTTGTCCCGCAGGAACTGGTCCACGCTCGACAAGCTCTCGTCCTCCTCCTCCATGGTCATGATACCAGGTAAGCTTATGCCAATTGACGCAGCTGGAGAGAGTCAAGGCTATGGCTGTGGATTTGGATTGGATGAAACTTGTTGGAATTATAGGATTGGTGAGTATTTGTGTTGTGCCTCAACTGAAAATGGGCTTTTTGAAGTGTACCACACACACACGGCTCAACAATGGCGGTGAAGGCGGTCGTGCTCGTGCTGGTGCTGCTGGTATCAAGCGCGTGTTGCTTCGCAGAAGACCCGTACAAGGTGCTGGGCGTCCGGCGATCGGCCTCCGACGCGGAGATCAAGAAGGCCTACCGGTCACTGGCGCTCAAGTGGCATCCGGACAAGAATCTGGGGAACCCGCAGGCCGAGCAGCAGTTCATGCGCATTGGAGCCGCGTACGACCGACTGACTAATGCGCCAGCAGCTGCAGAGCAGGAGCGACGTCAGAGGCAGCAACATTTCTACCGACAACAACAGCAGCAGCAGCAACGCTACGGGAGGAGCTATGGGGGCTACGACTACAGCTACCAGTACCAGCAGCGGTGGGACCTGTCGCACTTGACGACGCCCTTCTTCCTCATGGTTCTGTTCGCTGTGGTGGCGGGGATGCTTTCGCTCGGTAACAAGACACCGGAGATGAACGGGGACGGAGCGGCCACTGGAGGCTCCACGTCGACGCAAGAGTCGAGGAGGGAGAGTCCGTTGACACAACTGGCCAAGGTCTTCGCGCCGTCGATTTATGAGCTGAATCCATTGTATTTGACGGCGAGAGGGCGACGGACGTTGGTGTTTCTTCCGGATGAAAAACGACATGGATGCAGTGTGCGAGGTTCGTGGAATTAAATATCGGTGTTTATGTGTGGATCGGTGCAGAGGAGGCTTACAGTGTGTCTGTCCTGTTGCTTGTTGCTTGCTGCCATCTGCATGTACGTGCAGACCAATTCAGCGTCATTGAAAAGCTCGCGACTGAATTCCAGCGCGACCCACTTACGTTTTGTTGGCTGGATCTGACGACACAACCTGCTGACAAGCGCACTCTTTGGCAGACGCAGTTCGGGAATGCACCAGCACGTACGCTTCTGTATCCTTTATTTATTTCATTTTTCATAAGACTGACGCACTGTTTTGCGTAGCGTTCGTTTTGGGACTCGGCTACAAGGGCAAGAAAATTTCGTTAATGCCTCCGCCCAACAGCAGCAGTGGACGCCGTGAAGCCCTGGAGGAAGATGTTCGCAATTGGCTCTTTCGTCTTGCAGGCGGAGAGGTGTCGCAGGAGCCGACAATACCCGGCCTCTTTTGACATGGTACTTCTAGATTGAAGGTGCATTTAGCAGGGCGAAGGGGGTCCTTGTATTAGCCCCTTGCTAGGACCAGTGGATGGATTGAATTCCTAATGTATTCATTATATTTGTCTCTTTACGTGCTGGTTCGAGATCCCCGCTCCGTCAGGAAGTGTCATTCGGCGACTGGATCGTTCACGCTTGAGTGATGGAGCGTGGCCATCTATCCAGTGCTGCTCGTCGAAGCGGCAGCTGTCGCCAACAGCTATCCCGTTATTTGGTCTGGAAGGTGCGTTCTGTGGATCGGGGCGTGCACTCTCCAGTATCGCCTTGAGCTGCTGTTCCAGTATATCCTGCCGACTAGCCACGTTGCGTATCTCGGTGAGAAGCAGGTCCAACCGATCGTCGGGAAGCGATGCTGCAGGCATTGGAGGCGATACAACTAGCGGACGGCCATGCGTAACGCTGCTAGTTGACTCTCTCCTTATCAGTTTAGGGCGACCACCTGCCGTGGCATTGAGGGCTTTGCGTGTGGTGATAGCGTTCCCGTCCCTAGGAGGGGTGTCGGGACCTATTGATCCATCCGAGTTGAGCTTTGGCAACTTGAGCATTCCGTTGAGTCCACGTTGGTGAGATGACAACAGCCTCTGTGATGCCGTCATGGTAAGCGTTGGATCTATCGTAAGTGGCGAGCGGTGGCTCAAGGCTGCTGTCAGTGGTGGCGTCACTAGGCTTGAGGCTGCCAAGGTTACGGCTTGGGGGGGCTGGGAGGTCACGGCAGTGCTGTTTTGCATTATGTAAGCTGGATTCAGGTTCTGCTGGGGGTGGAGTTGGGACTGCGCAGGGAGGACGACGCTGGAGCTTCTCCGGGAAAAGCCACTAGTGGTGGGGGTGGCAGTGAACTCTTGCAAGAACGGCAGACTATCAGCCAACACACCAACAGGAAGCACACCTTGAACGCCCTCGGCGCGCCACATCATGGCCAACCCCTGAAGCAGCGTGCGTGACTTCCCACCGCTCTCGTAGATCAGTGTGAGGGCCTTACGAGAGCGCAAGGTCGCGAGTTGGCGTGCGGAACGCATTGTGATCGGATGGGAGAGGAGGATTCGCAGGATCTGCTCGCGGTCGATGCAGTGGGTTTCACAAAAGTCCAGCGCTTGAATGGTGGCAAGCCGTGGCTTCCTCGGATTAGCGATACTAAACTCGCCAAAACACGAATTAGGCCCGAAGAGAGCGACCTTGGTCAATCCAAGCAGCACTTGTGCGTGGCCCACAAAAAGGAAATACATCTCCGAGCCGTAGTCCCCCTGGCTGATGATGTCTTCGCCCGGTAAATAGCACTGCACCCGCATGCGCAGATACAAGTCGTGAATGAATTCGGCGCTGCACCCGGCGAGGAACGGCATCTTGCGAGGCATCATATCTTCGCAGAAACGATCCGCCACCTTGGTGCGGATTAGACTTGCCATGCGTTCCACAATGACACGGTCACGCTCCTTGTTCTCGCCGCGTGCAGCTTTGCGCCAGTGGAATGTGTTCGCACGAACTTTGTCACGCAATGCTCGGGGCAGCATGCGCGCCTGCATGAAGTCGTTGATTTGGTCCATATCTCGGCGGTAAGCAGTGTCGTTTTCATAAAGCTGCTGGAAGAGCGACACGACATTGGTAATACCATAGGCGAACACACCGGCACCCACTACCATTGCGGCCAGCGAAAACACTCTCCCGGCGTTGGTTTTCACCGTGACTACACGTACAGATTCGTCAGATACACGCAAGTTAATCAAGGCATCAAGTCAAGGTGGAGAGTTAATCTACGTACTGTCGCCGTAGCCGACCGTTGTCATAGTCATCATCGACCAGTAGAAGGCGGCGATATATCGCGTCTTGAGCTCCGAGTTCTGCAGCACGCGAGAGTTGAGGGCAAACTCGAGCTGATCCTCGTCGTTGAAGGCCAAGTACGCGAACACACAACTGAAAACATGCGAGAGTGCCAACACTACGAACAAGAAGCTACCGAGACTACTCACTCTGGACGAAATAAGGAGTGAGTGTTCAAGCCGACGTTGAAGACGTGGTAGTCCGATGACACGCATGAAACGCAGACAGCGTGCAGTTGGATACAGCCACGCAGCTTGTTGTGCGAAGCGAAAGAGTGGGGTAGAGGTGGAGCCACCCGTAACGTAAGCTTCGGGATCGTGTGCCTCAAAAATGGCGTAGAACGGCAACGTCCAGAGCACTTCGGGTATGAACCATCCTCGCATATAGTGTCGAAAAATGGAGGGGAATGAGAAGTGTAGCTTGCCATCGTCTTCTACGGCTGTGTTGAAGCTAATGGAGATCATCACAGCGCAAGGTTAGTCTCGTGGTGGGCTGAGCGGATAGACAGACAGACAAACAAGAGGAACTTACTTTAGAATGACGTCCACGACGAAGATGGCGTCGATGAAGAGGTCGAAGTGCAGAATGGTCCGACGAAAAGTATCGTTCATATTGAAGCAGAGCTCGAACGGCACGATGATGAGCACCCCTTCACAACAACATAGCAAGGTCAGCGCACGAGCTTCCGAACTTGGCAGGAGGGCACCTACACGTGATCAAGATGAGCGAGAATGTATCCCATATTGAGCGGATTCGGCCGTGTGGATGCAGCACATGAAGGCGGAGTAATTTGAAGTCGGAGCCACCCATGCGGTGTGCAAAGTAAGCGATTTCATCTTCATCCTCGGATATGAAGGGCCGTAGCTCGAAACCAAGATCGCTTTCGTTTCCTCCTTCTTCGTCGTTGAAATCGTCTTCGAAGTCGTCGTTCTCAAGCTCGTCGGTGTCGTCGTAGTCTGCCTTTACCTTGGGTTTCTTCTCGGGTACGTCGTACACGTAGTTGGTCACGACTTCTGGGGGCTCAGTCTTGACGATGTTGTCCGTTGTGTTTGCAACAATCTTTGCCTTGAAGCTTCGGGTGTTGACCAACGATTTGGTGCTCCATCCTGCTCCCAGTTGCCTGGCTGAGCTGGAACGCCTGATAGGCACATTTGGGGCACCGGGGCTCGAGAAGTTCCCTTCGCGGCCGCTATTCCCCTCTCGCCTGCTCCTCGAAGCTTCACGTCGATTGCGCGCGTTGAAAGTTTGAGAGGCGCGGGAATAATTTCGGGAGCGCTTTGAGAATTGCGGAAGCACCTTGCCGTTTTTCCGCGCGTCGTGAGGACTACGTCGATGGAGCAGCGAGTCCAGCATGGACAAGGCCAGTGTGCCAAGTCGTTCTCCAGCCGCTGGTGAATTACCATGGTGCTCGGCAGCGGGTGATTTGCCTTGCGCCACCATCCATGCATGCAATTGCCACTCTTTGAACTTTTCGCTAGCAACGACAGTGCTACTGCCTTACCAGCCCCAAAATACCCCACGCTTGGAGATCGAAACCACCGACGTCGTTCGACTTGACATATAATTGGTATGCGTGCAGCAGAAGAAGTTAACTGGAGACGAGAAAGTCGATTTCAGATAGCAACGATGTATCAAGCAGTTGGCACAAAGATAAAAAAATAACCACAAACTATCTCCTTCTTTCTCCTTCCAGCAGCATCCCCTGCGAGACGAGGGCACAAGTTTCATGCAAAAGAATGACAAGTGCGGCTACGAAACTGGCTTACCACGTCCTACCCGTCAATCGTGCCTGGTGTACTCAATGCAACCTTTATCAAATTGGATGGAGATTGACTTGGCGCGGAATGGTGACATATCGGTGAAGGCTTGAAAAATTAGAATGGACGCGTGTTGGGAGATGCAATGTTGCCTGCCGGTAGTCCTGGAAATTCCGTTTTACAACGCGCGGTAGCTGGAAATCACCGCTATATTCCACGATACTGCTACTTAAAAGTTGATTAGGCAGGTGGGAGATAAACGGTGCTAATGCCGCGTCAACAGTCAGAAATATTTCTCAGTCCCGATATCGTGAGGAACTTCTCCGGTTGCCTCCAATTCCACGCAAGTTCTACAATGTGATAACTGGCTGGAGAATGAAAAAAGGGAGAGTGAGATCACGAATGTGTAGATCCAACCAGCAAAATACCATTCATGAATTCACCTAGCTTCTGAGCTCGTCGTCCTTCACTCTGGTCTTCAAATTTTCCGTTGTTCAACTTGAATTTATCGAGGGCAAACCAAGCTGGTTTTTATTTGTGAAGATAGGATCACAAGAGTCCAAGCACGAAACCAAGCACTGCAACGCTGGCAAGTCGCTGCACTGGGCCGGTTGCCGATGAAGTGTCGCTGCACGACGAGTCCCCCTCATTACACGTCACGCACTCTTCTTCAGCTCCACTGGTTTGGTTACAACGCGCGTTTGAGCAACCATCGGGTATTGGGCACGAGTTCTCACAGATTGACCCCCAGTATCCATCTTTGCACAAGCCACACGATACGATAGTCCCATCCACGGCATTGCAGCTGATGTTCCCGCTGGTGCAGTTTTGTGCACTACAAGCTTTATCACACTGGGCTCCCCACCAACTGTCGTCACACTTCGCTGCAATATCTACGCCGACAGTTGCTGACAGTAGTAGCAAAGGTTTCATTCCTCGCCCGCTGATAAACCTCAGTTACGAAGACTGACGCATTCGGGTAAAGCTCACCTAGCGACGGTGGCACGGACAGCGTGACGATGATTTCACCTGTGATGGTGGATGTAGAAGTAAAAAGGAAGGTCGTTTGAGCACTTGATGTCAAAATGCAAAAGTGAGTTGATTTAGGTCCTTAGTTCGCAACCCTGTGCTACCTCTAAGCCTACNCCTACTGGATACACTCTGCTCGATTCTCTACTGGATACTGAGTTACCTTACCCAATCAGCTATTGCCACGTAGATGCCCATCTTGTACCCACGATCTCGTACCCACATGTCCCGTAATCACCATGACCAAACAGCGTCTCATCATCAACATCCCATCATCGCCGTACCGTAATCACAGGAATGATGGCGGTGCCACTGAGTGCAGGTCATACCGGTATCTACCGGTATACCACAGCTGGTCCAGCGCCTGCTTCATCTCGTCAGACAGAGATGCTATCGCATCGAGTGCAGTCGAGAGTAGAATTTCAGCGTCGTAGGCTGTGGCAACACACCCACTGAATAGGCTGAAGCTGGAGCGATCTGAAGATGACACGATATCGAGCTCACTGGTCTTATTTCCAACGGCAGGAATGTTGACGGACAGCGGGATCGAGATGTTGACTTCCCCATAACCTGCGTTGCAATTGTACTCCATGTAATGCGGCAGTTGACAGTTGCCTCCGTGCCACAGCGATGAATCGTCGAGATACTCTGATGAAAGACCTGGAAATGGGTCTGGGAATCAGAATGTGCTGTTCAGTTCAAGAAATACCAGGAACTCTGCCTTGACACCAATTTGGGCAACATTTTTCAACAATGAGAGAGACGCTTGGAATGAGGGGACCAAACCGGGCTCCATCTCCAAATCGATGCTACTTTGAGCCAGCTTGTTTGAAATGTTGCTCGTGATCTGTACGTTGTGGAATGTCTCGGACTGAAGCGAGCCTGCCGTCAAACTCTGTATGTCGGCAGTTGCTCCGACAATTGCGGTTGATCCGTGTGGTTGAAGAGAGAGATTCTTGCGTAAATCTAGCCCCATGGCGATTTCAACACTAAGACCTGTATCCCCCAAGGGTATATTGAAGCTGGCATTCTTGAGCTGTGTCGTCTCGTCCAGCGTACAGCCGTTTGGTGCAAACAAGGCCACCTCGAGGTTGGCGTTGCCTGTAAGCTCCATTTTAATTGCTTCGTCGAACGATATACCGGCAACCTCCACGTCTGCAAATATCGACGCGATTGATACGTTCAGAAAGCAGTTCTCACACGTGATGCGGCAGCAATCCGTGGCCGGATCGGAAGTGTTGAAGCAATTACCCGTTTCAAAAATCGAGTAGCTGGAGTTGCTCACAGTCAGCGCGTCGTTCTCCAAGTTCCACGAAAGATTGCCCGGGGTTGAGATCGTCGTATCCTCGACCGCTTCACACTCCAAACGCGACAGCAACCGTCA
Organism: Phytophthora podocarpi; assembly: GCA_001314375.1. Lineage (NCBI taxonomy): Eukaryota > Oomycota > Peronosporomycetes > Peronosporales > Peronosporaceae > Phytophthora > Phytophthora podocarpi. The sequence goes on from LGSN01001186.1 coordinate 13,057, forward strand.
TCGGTCGAGGTGTATCCTGACGCACATGAGTTGTCCCCTGATGAGCATTCGTAGCACTGACTTGGCGGTAGCGTCTCGTCATCACCCTCAGAGCCGCACTCGCTGGTGCATTTGCTGTTCTGAGCGTAAAACTGCAGCTTACACTCCACTTCTGCCCAGGTGCCATCGGGCTTAGCCCAACACTTGTCGACGTCGATCTCACCTGCATCGTCGCCTTCTTTTCCGCAGTCATATTCGCAGGAAGAGTCCTTCACGAACCCGAAAGTGTTCGTCTCCAGTCTACGCTGAGTTTGCATAGCAGCAGCCTTGATGGACTCCGTCTGGATGAGGTTGACGATGTCCGTGGAATGGAATTTGATTCTACAGTTAGGATACACCTGAGCGAAGGTCGCTTGCGCCATCTCCAGCCTCACACGACAGCTCCTCGGTGTCTACCCGAGGCTGGCACTTTTGTTTTCAATGTCATTCACTACGACACTACTCGGAACGTAAAAGTACGCGGGTGAGCTGGCAAATTCAACTCCGAAGAATTCATTCCCGATCACGACACGGTCCACAGACGACTTGAGCACCTGGAAACAGTCTTCTACCTGAATGGTTCCTATTATTGCGTTGGAATCGGAATTGGTGTGTACATGTTAGAAATCCTCCAGTTTGAGTACGTTGGCGTCTTGCTGAAGATCCCAAAGTGCCGCCGTCGACGTGCAATTGTACGTGAGGTGTGTGTTGGGCGATTCCCGAGTTGGGGCGTGTAATTTGAAGCCTTGGTCGCTCGGTTGACCTGGCTCCGACGAGTCGATTGCGAGTTCTGGAGCAATTAACACGGAGGCAAACACGTTCGCGTTCGCGGTATTGATGCGGTGTAGTCCAGTACGATTCTGGAACGGAAATGTGGTCGGCGCTGGTTGAGATCTATGAGAGACGGCAAAATGCAACAATTCGGGAGAGCACTATCTTTCACCTCTCGGAGGAGCTGAAGGCCCTGAAGTGTTCGGCGAGCGAGGACGTGCAAGCGCACGTGGCAAAGATGTTTCGGTTGAAAACTGATTTGGCGAGCTACGGATACGAGGTGAATAGCATCAATATGAAGTCGATGATGCTGAATAGCCTGCCCGACCAAAGCGAATTTGAACAGCTCCGAGGAGCTGTTAAATATGGCGATAACGGTGGTGCATTGACCCCTGAGGAACTTCGCGTGCTTATTGAAGAAGCAGCTGACCGCCAGGCAAGACGCCGATGAAACGGCGGAAATGGCGGATCAGGACGCAGGTCGAACAGTGGCGTACAGAGACAAGGTGGTGACCAAGGTGCTGGAAATCATCGACCAGGACGTGGTGGCGGTGGCCGCCGCGGGCAAAGTGGGGGTATTCAGCGAAACGAAGCCTCGAATGAACGCGTGAACACCAGGGCGTGCTTCGTTTGTGGTGACCCTGGGCACTTTAAGGCAAACTGCCCCGATCGTGCTACTGAAAAAAACGAAAATGCTGGCGGCACTGGGCGACAGGATAATAGACGCCAAAACAGATCAAATTATACCCGCAGTAGCGCCGTGGGACATCCCCGGGTGGTTCATGAGGAACCAGGAGCGGTCGCCACCGTGTTCGAGGAAGCGCAGCCGGAAATTCTGAGTGAGCTGGTCGCTGACATCGATATCAAGACGAGCGCGGTTATTGAGATCCCGAACTATCCCTCCTGGTGATGTTTTGACACAGGTTCGAACGTGCACATCGTTGGGGACCTCGATAGTTTTGTTCACATGGAGGACATTGTAGCTGAAAATCTTGCCGCAGACGTGAAAGGAGTTGCCCACTCGATGGTCACGCACGCAACTGGAATTGGCACTGTGAAAATCCTATCGCAAATAGGTGGCACGGAGGTGGAGCTTTTCATTGATGGTGTACTTTATGTTCCCGGGGCCACACATGGGCTGTTTTCGATGGACCTCGCTCTGGAGCAGGGTCTTGAGGTGGATTACGATCAGATTACGAGAGTGTATAACGTTCACAAGGATGACCAGCACGTGATTGAAGCGCATCCAGCTCAAGCAATCTGGATCTTCAACACGAAGCCGAGCTGCAGCAAAAGCTGACGAGCGGTCGACAAGATCGTGCAGTGGTCAACTACACTGTGGCCGACGGCGTCGGCCGCCTTTACGTGTGGCATGAGAGGCTTGCCCACACTTTCAGCCAGTACCTGAAAGTAATGGTGGATCGCGGCCTCGTAACTGGCATGATGCTGTCACAACGTCAAACGAAAGTATGCGATGCATGCCATCTCAGTAAGCAGAAGCAAAAGCGCCGACAAAAGAAATTGAACCGCGGCGTCACAGCTCCAAACGAAATTGTGTGTGCAGATTTACTCTTTCTGGGTCAAGCGAATGGGACTCGGTACCAAGCTGTCTTGGTTATCATGGATGGATGGAGTCGTTTTGTGACGGTGCACTTACTCACCAGTAAGGCTTCGTCAACTGTGAACAAACTCATGCAGCAATATGTAGTGTGGGCTGAGCGTCAAGTAGGTCGAGGAATCAAGAAAATTGTTCAACAAGAGTTTGAGCCGGCAGAGAGTGCACGGTTTCCGGTTAAGCAGATCCTGACTGACAAGGGCGGCGAGTTCGTGAACGGGGCCATCGATAGTTGGTACACCTCGCGTGGAATCGAGCACATCAAGGTTGGACCAAAGAGCTCTCATCTAAATCCCTGTGAGTGGGTTCAGCAGTCGCTCATGGAGATGGTCAAGGTGCAGATGCATGCGTCCGGATTTCGACGTTCATTCTGGCTGTACGCAGTCAAGAACGCAGCTTAAATCAAGAACCGGGTGTACTCAAAGCCAATCGAAGGTGTCCCGTACGAACGAATGTTCGGTGTGAAGCCAGACTTTCACCACATTCGCAAGTTCGGATCGCTTGCCTACATCCACGTTCCCATGTCACCAGAAAAACACAAGCAAGACGCCAACGCGTACGTGTCGTTCGTCGTCGGCTATACAGAAGACACAGTTGAGTGTCAGGTGTACATCCCCAGCGAAAGAACTGTGAAATTTGTTGCAGAAGTTCGTGTGCAGGAAGTCGTCATGTACCGAGATCGCCATCAAGAGGATCCGGCAGACACGGACGTCACCGAGTGGCTTCACTTCGACACTTGCCCACAAGATGCAGCTGAAAGTTCTAGTACAAAGGGCTACTTCGTGGAAGACAGCATTGTTGCCGAGTCTGACTACTCCATGGAGACAGACGACGATGAGCACGACGTGTGCAGCGAGATCAACGCGTCCGTGTCGTATGAAGTGAGCGAGTTCAAATCGACGCTACTGTCGATTCGTCTCGAGGGAGGCGAAGACGCATCCGACGCTGACACTATAGCCGAACAAGACCCACTTGCTGAGCATGGTGACCTTCAACGTGAGGCTACAGATAAAAATGGCGTCAGTGTTGAACGTATTCGAGATGACCTTGAATCAATTGGAGCGGAGTGTGGATCTGAAGCCGAATTCGACGTTCGCAGTGAAGGTTCAATTGTCTATGATGATGAGAATGACACTGTCGAGCTGGCAGCTACTAATCGGGGTGAAAATAGCAGCAAAAGAGGTGGAGAAGAAGCCCATACAGATGAAACCAACACAACGCGGCATGAAGTGGCGATTCTCCCGCCAGGACTGCGTAAGAGAGCCGAGCGCGACAAGACACCATCAGAAGTACAGAAAACCCAACTAGGAGAGACCACTAAAACTCGTCGTACAGGCCTTCGCGAACCAGCAGAGCGACGCACGCCGCCTCGCTACCAAGACTATGTTAGGTGGACGAATATGGCAGTTCGTGTTCTCGGAAAGGACGGCAAACCAATCCGATCGAACGAGATCAGCGTGCCTAGAAATCGGAGAGAGACGATACGCTCAAAGCACGCAGATATGTGGAGGATGGCTGAGTTGGAAGAGATGGCAGCGTTGAAAGCCAAAGGAGTGCTGGAGGAAATTGACCCGGCAGGAATGCCAGCGAGTGGCCGGGCAATCAAGACAATGTGGGTGTATGCTTAAAACGGATCATCATGGATACATCATCCGCCTGAAGGCGAGGCTTGTTGCACTTGGAAACTGGCAACGCCCTGGCATTGATTTCGTGGAGACCTTCGCGCCAGTGGCTCGAATATCGTCGTTTAGGATGATAATTGCACTAGCGACTGAACTCAACTTGAAAGTGTTTGGAGGTGACATTAACACGGCTTACTTGAACGCGTCACTCGAGACCCCGCAGTATGTCAAGTCCATCGAGGGTTTTCCGTGTGCTGTCGATGGTCACATGTTCGTGGTGCGGAAGGCGCTATACGGTCTTCGCCAATCGGGGAGGGAATGGAACACTGAACTGAATGGCTGGTTGTTGGCTCGCGGGTTTCAGCGGTGTGCCACCGAACCATGTTTGTACTTCAAGTATGACGGTGATACTATTGTCTTCGTGCTTGTGTACGTCGACGATTTGCTGTGCGCGACAAACAACACTGACTTCAAGTCAGAGCTGTTCGAAGACTTAAACGTGGCTTACGGTCTGAGGGACCAAGGGGAGCTCTCCGAGTATCTCAGTGTTGAAGTCAAGCACAGTGATAAAGAAATTTTCATTTCACAACGGAAGTATGCGAAAGAAATCCTAGCCAAGTACGGGTACGACGAGGCAAATAAGTGTGGCAACCCCATGGAAACCAAAGCACGCCTTGTCCCTGCTAGTGGCGATGATTCCGCAGATTCGAGTTTTGATTACAGAGGTGCTCTGGGCATGCTAATGTACTTAGCTACATGCACCAGGCCTGATCTCGCGTACGCGCTGGGCCAGCTGAGCCGATTCGTGTCCAAGCCAACAACGAAACACGTCGGCGCCCTAAAGCGCGTTTTACGCTACTTGATTGGAACAACAGAATACGGCATCCGGTACATGAAAGGCGTAGGCGGTACCCATCCAACCCTTGTGCTGCGTGGATTCTGTGATAGTGACTGGGGCAGCGACTCCGAGACTCGGAAAAGCACTAGTGGATTTGTTTTCACTCTGGCAAGTGGAGCAGTTGCTTGGATGTCTCGACGCCAGCCTATAATCGCCTTATCAACGGCAGAAGCTGAGTATGTGGCGGCCTGTGAAGCAAGCATGGAAGCGATGGTAGAATGCAATATCCTCGCTGAAGTGCTTCCCCAGCATGCGGTCAGACCGATCCTCGGCATCGATAGCAGTGCTGCTCACGTCATGGCTACTAGCCCAACTTACAGCCGCAGGACCAGACACATTGAACTCAGATAGCATTACGTGAGAGAGCAGGTCCAATGTGGGTCGATTGAACTGGTGAAGGTTCATGGAGAAGAAAACCCTGCAGATGCGTTCACCAAGCCACTGGACGAGGCTCGCCTAAACAAGATGTGCGCGATGATGGGAATCATGGCTCTATCGTGAGGTGTTCGAACTTCCAGCGTTCGAGGGAGGCGTGTTGGAATTCGGTTCAAGATGGTGAACTGGGATCCCATGTTGAAGTGGCTGCAACCGACGGGAGCAGCCCTACATATCAAGACCAGGCGAGTCGTTACATATCTAGCAGCTACAGTCAAGCAGGAGCT
>LGSN01001187.1:0-11755 GCA_001314375.1 Phytophthora podocarpi
TCACCGAAGCTCCATCTGGAAAGGAATAGTCGTTGATAACTCGAATTACTGTCATTGAATCTGATTTTGCCACGACACCAATCTGGCTGACGAAAATCTCCGGTCACTGGTCCAGTAAGTCGGCTTCCACGATGAGGTAGCGACCATCTTCCTGTCCCTTAGCTATGTGATCCCGTACTTGCTGTGTGTGCATGTCTATCGACTTGTGATTGGGAGGTCGTGTACACTGGATTCGTGGCTTGTCGGATTTCCATGCGGGCGCAACACCTTCACGGACAATTGAATTCCATTGGTCTGTCAGATCGCGGAGGCTGGGTTCAGCTGGAGTCGGAAGCTCGAATAAATCCTTATTCGGTCTCGGGTCACTCGATGTCTGGTGTCGATAAACTCGCACAAACTGTGCTAATTGCAAGCGACAGCACCGGGTCAGCTGTGAATCTGCGCGAATACGCTCTTGATCGAGTTGTCCACTTAGTCGAGTCGTAGAGGATGGAATCTTCACGTTGAACTGTGCTGCATATTGACGATAATATAGATCACGGTCCGCTGCCATAACTTGCCGCACTGCGAGCTGAGAACGCCTGAAGATGTTGTGTGCTGCCTGGAATTGTTGACGGAAAGACGAAATAGCGCTGGCCGAGAGTGAAGAAACCTGTGATTCACTATCAAGAGCTGGTTCTCCTGATGATTGAGACCCAAGAGTCTGTACTCTCAGGTTTACATTGTCTAAAATGGGGTCCTGTACTCCCGTTATTGTGGACTGAATACCTTGATCGCTGACACTGAACGACGAAGATGACCTACTGGGTGGCTGCCCACATTGTGCCGAAGTTGGTCATGTCCTGTAGCGTCACAGGTCCTGAAATTCTGAGGCCAGACCGAGGAAGTTTTTGTCGATGAATGTTTTGGCGTCGGCGGGGAGTGCTAGTGGCTTGAGGTGGGCTCGATTGAGGTCGAAGCATTGACCGGGTGATGGTCCTGTGCAACCTTTCTTTGATAAGTAGCGCATAGACAGCGTCTTGTTGCCCTGCTTTGGAAACAGAGCGAGTTGTCCCCGGGGAACTGTTGATGGTCTCGACGTGCGCGCCTGAATTGTGCCACTAGTGATCCCTCCTCCGGAGGGCTTTACTGGTGATGGAACGGACGCGTGCCGATATTGATGAGTCTGATACAGTTCCATGAGGTGGTCGTCATTCCTCGCGAATTCCTGACCGATGAGAGCTGCGGTCTGAATGTTGGACGCGATTACCTCGCTACGAAACTTCCCCAGCTTGGAGTTGATCCAAAACGCCAATATGTTGCAGGTGGCTGAGTCCGGGCGTGACAACACTGCAAACCTCTCCACGAAGGCTGCGCCGGCCTTAATAAAATTGTACACTGTGCTGTTGTAAAATGCTTCAGCAAAAAGAAGCAGTGTGTCGAACGCGTCGACGATCTCACGAATATTGGATGGAGGAGCGGGTGGTTGAAGCATGTTCGATCTGCCGAAGTTGGTCATGTTTGTGGATCCTGCTGTGGATTGTTCTTCGAGTTCTTGGATAAAGCGCCGGAAATGCATCAGCGACAGACCGCGCATGCCAATGCTGAGATCGTAAGCAAGTCGGATCACTGGAGGGGTAGCCAAAAACTTTGTTCTTGGCCCTTGTTGCACGGATTCAAGTACAACCTGTGGATACTTACCGAGTAATGATGGGTGCGCCACAGCGTCGTGGACGAACTTCTCCATTGTAGAGGGGTGAAACGACGAAGCATGTGTCTCACTCACCGACGGGAGAAGGGGTATATCGTCGTCGTCCGGTAGTAGGAGGTCCCGGTCGGACGGGGAGTCACCGCGCGGACGCTTGCGGAAAGACCTGTTCTAGAGTCGCACACGGTTGATGTCGGCTTGTTCAGTGGAAGGTTCGCTCGCTTTACCTTCATCGTCTGAATCACTTAAGGCCAAGTTAATGCTGTTAGACGGCCCATGAGCAGGTTCTAAATGCACTGCATCTGTGGTCGACTGAGGGTCTTTGAAGATGTCCGCCGGGTTGTTGCTTCGTCCATTTAGCTCGCAATCTACGATGTGTTGGCGACGCACGGACACGATCTCGAGGGCGTCGGGGCGAATGAGAGGAACGTGCTCGTTGGGCTTGAAGGGCACAGTGAGCATAGTTGACGTCACGCTTGCTGGGAGGCCGGACTTACTCTTACCGCATGCCACAATCACCTCGTTCAGTTGGTCAAGAAGCTTGAGAGTGTTCAGAATCGTAACATTGACGGTGGCACCCGTTCGTAGAGCGTAATTCAGGCGATCCACGACGATCACCGTCGATGGGATTGTAAGAGGGATACGAAGTGATTGAGTTTCGAAGCGCACATGCAGTCGTGCCTTCCCGTCTTCCATTCCGTACCCTGTCACCAGTCCATACGCCCATTGGTCGCTACTCTCGCCGCAGATTTGGACGAAGGCAATGGGGTGACCGACGTATGATCCTGGCCACAGCTCCGACTCCTCTGCACTTACGATGCGGTGACGTAGAATGGCAACCTTGACGTCTAACTCAGGGCTGTCGTCGCCGCAATCGGGTCCCGATCAGTGGCGGAGGTTCCGTGCAGTTTGACTATCAGCAGGTACGTGAAGCCTTCTAGTGTTGGCACATGGGAGGTTCCAACGAAGGCAAGCGCGCCGGTAGTAACGCGGCATGTCATTGACCCTCTCAACTGTATACATGTACCTTTCAGGCTCGCCCTTTGCTGAGTTCCGCCTCAGGGCTGCTGAGGGGGGGGGGGGCGGGGACGGCAACCGCCACGTTCGAGATCGCCATTTTCAAAATCGCCTCCAGCTACAGAAGCCCAGTCCCATAATTCCAAGGCCATGATTCAACTGGGTCACGCTGTTGCCGTCGCCTTCGCGCTGAATATCGCTGCCGGAGCTGCCACGATTCTGGGCAGCATGGTCATCTTCAGCAAGCGCCTCGTATACCTGGCCAACCCGATGAGTTTGGCCGTCGCTCTCAGCATCTCGTCCGGCGTGATGATATTCATCTCGTTGGTTGAGATCTTCGGTGAGTCGGTGAATTTGCTGACGGAAGGCCTTCGCACAGAAGATATGACAGAGGAGACGGCTACGAGCCATGGATAGCTCTTGGCTACGGGCTGCTTTGCAGTCGGTATCGCTATCATCTACATTATTGACGTCATTGTGCATAAGATTTCGCCAGAACACGTGATCACGGAGATCGACAACCTGGGAGATGTCCGCCAATCGATGGAGCAGTTTGAAAGCGACAAAACCAATGCCAAGACCTCGACACCGTGTCTGGAAGCTCAATGTCAGACTCCTCAGCCAACGGGTTATTACATCAAGATGGACGAGCAGGCCAAGCATGCGTTGCAACGCATGGGTGTGATTTGCGCACTTGCAATTGGCATCCACAATCTGCCGGAGGGAATCGCCACCTACGTCGGTGCTATCCAGAACTCCTCGGTTGGATTCTCACTCGCTGTTGGAATCAGTCTGCACAACATTCCGGAAGGCATCGCTGTCGCTGCGCCTATCTACTTTGCCACCGGTTCCCGCTGGCGCGGAACCCTCTGGTGCGCTATTTCCGCCGTTGCCAAGCCTATCGGCGGACTTATTGCATGGTTGGCCATTGGTGACGGTATGGACCCCGTCTCGGAGGGCATCCACTTCGGAATTGTGTGTGGCATCATGGTATGCATTTGCGTGAAGGAGCTGATCCCAACGTCTTATAAGTTCGCCAAGGACAAGACAGGTATTGCTGCCGTGGGCATGTTCGCTGGTATGTTCATCATGGTTGCAAGCCTTACGCTCTTCGACTACGCTGGTGTGTAAGGAGACACTTGTACAGAGTCGAAGTTTTACCATGGCAGGAATGCGTTGAGGTCTGATGCCTTGAACTTCTATTAAGTGTACCTGTGACGCGACAATAAAAGGCAATACATGCAGGTATCCTATGAACATTTCAAGCAGAATGCAACGTTTCGGCGTGTATCGCCCAAAAATATTCGATAGTGCTGTCGAAGTCACCAATTTTAACGTCACTTGAGGTAACACCCGGATAACACCAAAATTGCGAGCGGTGCGATTGGCCAAAATCCAGTAGCATGCGTAGCGTAGTAGAACCAATCACAGACACGCACATCTGTACCATATCGCGGGCACGTATGATGTGGCGTTGCCACATTTAGAAACTTTGGGTTGCTAGATTTTAGCGCGAGCCGAATCGCAGCTTCGAGGTGGCACTCCCACTTTATGGTGAGCATGCCTTCTTTTACAGAGTTATCCTTCAGTAAAGTTAACGTTATCTCTGGTAACACCCTGGTAATACTCGACTCGAAAGCACTAGTCTTAAACAAATTCCTGTCGCATTCAGCGTGGGGGGGGGGGGTTAAACCTTTAAAAAGGTCAACTATCGGCAATATCAATCCGTAGTGCGCAGCATTCTGATTAGTTATGGTACCGTAACCTTACTGTATCCGCATCCGTAGTTAACAGTCAGGAATCACTCCAGCTGTACCAAAAAAATGGATTGACCATGAGCAGTCCGCCAAGGGACTTTAGCTGTGTGGTACTCTGTAAGAATGTTGATTGTGTGATACTCTGTATTTCTCAGAATTGCCATGTTCAAATGCTCAAGAATGGATCAATTTCGGCCGCTTGATCCATCTTTGTACGTCCGTGACCCAAATTCACAGGACCTCGACGGTACACTAATCGGAAGAATACGGTACATGTTCATAAAGATTACTTGATGCCACCCGTGGCCAATCCGAGCTAAGTAAACAATGAGCGATCATGATTTCGTATTCCGTAAACAGCAAAAATCCACGGCAAATTCTCTTCAAAATGCGAATTGTAATGTACATATATTAGATGCCGGCAGAGATCCCCCCATACTAACGCCGGACTTGATTCATCGATCTACGATAACTCCTATCCCGCCATGCGAGACCAAGTGTAGCAATCGTAGGCAGTCACTATTAATAGCAGCGACTGATCTGAGCAAATAGGATGTAGCACTCCAGGGTTTTCATGATCTCATTCATGGCTAAATAAGACACCTTCATCGTCATGTAATCGTCTTGTCAACGGTGTTGCATGACTCCGCAGCTTGCTTCAGCAGTCCAACACATCCAGCTTGAGTGCTCTTGGTGGCCAGTTAATCCATGTAGGACTCCCTCACGGCACAAGTGGCTTTTACTTACGATTGGGACACCAACAGCTTTAACAGAACTGCAAAATGATCGAATATACGAAAAGTCGAGCCAAGGGCGGTAGGTAGCGACCATCGCGACTACATGTGCGATACTTCGAAGTACTTCTCTTTTCTTTAATGCATGATGACACATTTCCACCAGAAAATAATAATAACCGCCTTCAGTTCAATGCTAACCACGCACCAGCTACCTGAAGTTGCAGTGACACCTATGGCAGCTAGGGGACATGTGGATTACGGCCTCCGCGTTCAACCTGAGGCAAATCCCAAGGCAAGCTGAATGACATCTTGATTAGTCGCTTTGATTAAAAGAAGGTCCTGGTGATTGTCTGGTCAAACTTCGGGACAAGACTCTGTGTCCTTTGTCATCAGCACCACTTCACTTTGCATTTCGAGGGTTTGGCCAAAATACGACAGACATGAGTTTCCTACTTGGCGACAAGGACCAATTCGCGACTTTGGGGGAGGTTCTCACGTTCATCGACTCCTGTGAAACCAGCACGGCATTCGATTCTGACAACGGGGACTTCCTGCTTCACAGCGTTCGAGGCGGCGACGTGTCACCAACTGACGTGGGCATGGTACAACACAAAACCTTCAAGAAAAAGAAGCGAAAGCGACGCAATCTGAGCTCGTCAACAAGACTACAGCAGTGCAAGAAGGCAGAGATTCTCTATCTGCGGAAGCGAGTGTTAGAGCTGGAGGAGCAAATGCACCAGCTACAAGCTGCATCCAAGCGACCTCACTGTCTGCTTCCTCGACAAAATTCCGATAAGTTCAAGATAGAGGTCCAGTGTACGTGGGAGGAGCTGGCTGAGGCTCTATACCAAGCAAGACTGCAGTCCGAGGAAAAGAACCGCACTCTGAAAACTATCCTGGCTCACCAAGTTCAAGCGAGCAAAGCGTTGTGTGCAGTCATGCAGAAGCAAGCCATGTTTCAGGTAACGTTACGTTGGTTGTTGACGCGATACTTCTCCTTCAACAAGACTAACTAAGTGCTCTTGGTTGAGCAGGAAAATGGACCTTGTGCACATTCAGCCATCAGCGCCTCATAACTCGATTGTGCCCGACCTGGACGACGTGGTTCTCCTCATGAAACCGATTACGGACGGCAGTTTGACGCAGTTGAAGATTGATGCCCGAAAGCCATCGCATGCTCTGTACTGCAGACTCAGCACTATATAGCAGCCAACCAACTGTAAACGAGATCGAAATCTACCTGTCCAATATAATCGATCTAATGTAGGAAACACCATACATCCAAGGGTCGCCACTAGCTAATCGACATTTGTGAAGGATCGCGAGCGGATCCTATTCTCGATTCTCGACCACTAACCCGTTTCTTAGCAGTCCGCCACTATGAAGCTCAAACGATTCCTGCTGCGTTATTACCCGCCAGGGATCATTCTCGAGTATGAACTCCGTGACGGCACGCGCGAGATGAAGGAGATCGACTTGCTGCACCTCACGGCCGAGTATGCCCACAACCTTAGAATAAAGTATCACTTACTATGTAGTTTTGGGACTGACGCTGTATTTCTACTGATCAGGTCGGATATCGAGGTGTTGGTGAACCAAATCGTGTTTGAAGAACCATTGATCTCCGAATCCCGCAAGCCGCAGCTTCGTCGGCTCATTTACAGTGAGCCGATATGACTTTGATCGTTTCTTTGTTAATGTTCTGGAGGCGTTAATGGTTGGTGATGGTGTGTTCAGAGCTGATCGAGAAGCTCGAGGTGAACGACAGCAACGATTTCTACTTGTTCAAGATCCTGCGGGCCCATATTCTGCCGTTGACCAACTGTGCCTTCAACAAGTCCGGAGACAAGTGAGAAGAGCGAGCAATTCGGTGCTGAAGCTGTCTGCTTTCAAGGGCTGATGCTGTTTGGGTCTTTTTCGCAGGTTCATCACGGGCAGCTATGACCGCACATGCAAGGTTTGGGATACCCAGACGGGTGACGAGTTGCTGACGCTGGAGGGGCACAAGAATGTCGTCTACGCTATTGCCTTCAACAACCCCTACGGGTAGGTGGCTTCTTGGCTGTGGCTTGGGAGGTTTCGTTGTTTTTGCTAACATTCTTCGATGCTGTAGGGACAAGATCATCACAGGGTCGTTCGACAAGACGTGCAAGCTCTGGAGTGCCGAAACGGGCCAGCTTTACCACACGTTCCGAGGCCACTCGACGGAGATCGTGTGTCTGGCGTTCAATCCACAGGGAACCGTCATCGGTACGGGCTCTATGGACAACACAGCGAAGCTCTGGGATGTTGAGACTGGTCAGGAGCTGCACACATTGTTTGGCCACACTGCCGAAATTGTGAGTCTGAATTTCGATACCCAGGGCGATCGCATCATCACGGGCTCTTTCGATCACACGGTGAAAGTATGGGATGTGCGAAGTGGCCGCTGCATCCACACGCTTGCAGGCCACCACGGCGAAATCTCGAGCACGCAGTTCAACTACACGGGTGAGCTGTGCATCAGCGGTTCCATCGACCGTACCTGCAAGATTTGGGACGTTGCCTCTGGCCAGAACGTGCAGACACTGCGGGGCCACAACGATGAAATCCTAGACGTGAGCTTCAACGCCACTGGGTCAAAACTCGTGACAGCCTCTGCAGACGGCACATCGCGCATCTACAACACCATGACTGGTGCGTGTCAAGCCATCCTAATCGGTCACGAGGCCGAAATCTCCAAGGTCTGCTTCAACCCACAAGGATCCAAGGTTCTCACGGCCAGCAGCGACAAGGTAGCGCGGCTCTGGGAGGTCGAGACTGGCGACTGTCTGCAGATGCTCGAGGGCCACACGGACGAGATCTTCAGTTGCGCCTTCAACTACGAAGGCGACACAATCATCACAGGTACTGCATCTTTTCTCTCAGTTCCTTTAGCCCATAGTCCACACTCACGTGCAACACCTTGTTTCTCTCTCACCGACACAGGCTCCAAGGACAACACGTGCCGGATCTGGAAGTGCTAAGCTTCAGCACTCTCGACTACAATATCATCAACACTCCTGGCACAAGACAAGCAGAGGAGGACAACAATAAAAAAACTAACAGTCCAGGAAGACAGAAAGAGAGAGAGAGCGCGCGAGAGAGAAGAGAGAGTTAAAAGAACAAACAGAGACGACAGCTCAGATCCATTGAGAGCCTACCCGAACTAAAATTCAGCGACTACTGGCCACCACCTTATCCCTCCAAAAGAGTCCAAGTCGCTTCCAGCACCTTCTCGTGGCTTCTTTCAGCTGGAATTTCAACTCTATAGGCGCCTCGCTGCTCTCAATTTCCTCATCCACCGATCTACATCTGAGGAGGCTCAGCAGGGGCCGCGAACGGGTTGATAATCTGCATCAGACTGCAATTAATAACCAGAGCCACATTGTTAGTAGAGGATTGACACATTTTGACACTTCATTTTGGAAGGGGGTTGTCGGGACGTACGTGAGGCCGGGCTCCTGCTTGAGCGCGATGTACACGACGAGAGGCACGAAGCCCCAGTGCACGATGGGCTTGATGGTCTTGAACACCTTAGTTGGCGCCGTCTTCCAGAGCTTGTTCCCCGCCATCGTTCCGACTCGTTGAGAATTGATCGACGTTGGCCACTGAATCACGTTGTGCTGATTGGGTTAAAAATATGTATGTATTTTGAACCAACCATGTGAATGTTGAAGAAGATGAGCAGCGCTGACGTAGCAGGCGAAGATACACGAATGAACTTTGGCAAACTATTTGTTCGTTAATTAATTACGCGCTGGTGACTTGGGCGGCGGGCGATGCGGAGTTGGGGGCTCTGGGTCGGCGGCGAAGCGACGGAAGCGAGCTTCGATGAAGCCGACTTTGGCGCTGGGCAGACCGAAGCGATCCATCTGCTTAGTGGTGGAGCGGATTAGGTGACTGCAAACGATTAAAGAACTACAGACAACGTACATGATGCGGCATCATGATGAAATTGACGTCCTCGGGTGGCTTGAACTTGGAGATGGGGCTGTAAGCTCCTGGACCGACAGTTTCCTGAGTGGCACTCGTCAGGATCGGGAAATTCGGCGTGTTGTGGACCATGGCGGCTTCCTGCACTTGCCGGCAAAACAAATAAGTTAGACGTATGCAGCTTTCCGCGGAACTAGTGAAAATGTACGCACCGATGATAGCCGGCTTGCGCGCGACTGCATGGTGGAGCACTTGAAGCTGGAGCTGGCAACGGCAGCGCTCATTGAAAACTGCATGTGACGAAGAGGGTTAGAGCTTCGTCTGGTAAATCGAACCCTCTACAAAAGTTTGGACAAACTTACCTTGCAAGACGGGCTGACGTCATAAAACCGGTCGGGAGCGTCGTCTTGGACACGGTGGTGCTTTGAGGAGATGTAGCGTTCTGATTGCATTGTTTGCCCATGATAATGTAAGTTTAGGCAATTGATAAGTACAAGGAGGCAACATGCTGGACTGTACCTGGGAACACGGCCGATTTAAAGCGCGGTGTAGTGGAAAGCACGGGGCCACGAACTTTATCAGGTGAGGAGTGGCCACCGCGTCCTCCGCGCGAGCTGCTGCCAAACATATAATCCCGTTCATTCGCTGAGTTGGCGGTAGGGCTCCCGAGCGCCAGTACAGCGGTGACTTGAGCGTTGGCTTCTTCAAACCGGGCGGCCTTGCTGAGATATGCTGGGGTGGGGACTTCTTTCTTCTTCACGTTAATCGCACGCCGGGGAGCACGATAAGTACCCGGTCCTACAGCTTGCGGGTCTGCGTAAGGCTCCTTCACCACGCTAGCAAATGAGGACGAACGATACGCCGCTGTACTGGCAAATCGGTCTTTTGTAGAGCTAAATGCGCCTCGGCATGTATTGGATCCGTCTTCGACGTGCCGTTGGAGCGTCTAAAGCATGCACATTAAACATGTTTAGGAAGGTGTTTTGCTTAAACTTGCACTAGCACATGGAAGCATTTAACGTGGTGGTGGGGCACCTTTTTCGGTCCGCAGTCTGTGTTGTACATCACTTCAGGAACACCCGTCAGCTTCCGAGCGAGAAGGTGTTCTGGGTCGAGAGATTGCCGGTCGCGCCCCGTTGGGCGAACTTCGCGCGCCGAACGAGCTTTCTCCTGATTGATTCGATGGGCCGAACGCTGCTCGTCCTTAATGCAGTGCTTCTGATACAATTTGCTTCTACATGTACAATTAAACAACTAACAAATCAGTTGTAGGGATTCATTGGCGTAAAACACCATCATCGTACATGTCGTGGATCTGCTCGCCAGAGGGTAGGGAAATACGAGCCATCGCAGCGTCCCCACCACTACCAGATCCGTCTCTCGACTGTTGGTTGACAACTTGCCTCTTCCACATGGCTCGGCCAGAGGCATTGGAAGCCTGCAGATAGACAACAGTTAGTCGCTGATCGCACGAGGTGCTCGCCATAGTGACACGTACCCCGTTGAAGGCGTTTGCAGGGTCGTGGATCATGACAGGAAAGGTCAATATCACCACGACGAATGGAGCATCAGGCCCCAAAGTCCCCATATAGCTCCATCTTAGGCATGGGCCCCCCACCTAAATACACACCACTATTTTTACGCGTTGCCTGTTGCCGATCTCACACCTTGCTCGAGCATCATGTTTGACAAAAGATTCAATCAATGCTGGCAACGGATGTATAAACGTTTAATGATAAAAGCACGTAATAACACCTTCTATGAGTGTACATACGTTCATAGAACGTTTTTACTGAAGTTCGTTCATGACTAAAGCGCCGCTGGTGGGCTCGACAGCGACCTGATTTATTGCCCCCGAAATTCTCAGTTTACTAAAATCAAGTCATCTTTTTACAGGTAATTACGAGTTCGACCTCGTAAAAGCTGTTTAACACGTATAAACAGTATACACGTTTAGACGTTTCTAATCGTCCTGTCATTGGGTTGTTCCTGAAAACACAAATTTTACGCGTACCAAATGCGGAAGAAACAAGGCAGCACACAAAAATGATTTTGTGACCCAGAGTCTGGTCCACAACGGTTTCCGGATCAGAGCCCTTCCCCTTCAATATGATCATATCAGTCATCAACGACTAACGGAGGATATAAAATTCAACAGTTTCTGTGAAAGCGGTTCTGGATGTCTGGGCAAAGTGCAAGCACTTATAGGGGTGAGTAAGAACAGCATACCAGTGTGATAGTACCTCCGCGTTTATCGTGGGCATGCAGGTAAGCTGGCGAAATGCTGGGGGACTGTAGGTGGTTAGGGGTGAAGCACTAGCATGGGGTTGCGTGGCTGGACCGTGTAGCAGTGCGTTTTATTGGTGGCGGGCTGTCTTTCGTTTTACTCTTGAATATGCTGTCTCCTGCCACGTTCGCCGTCATTTTAAGGCGCCGTCGACGACGCAAGGCAACACAGCGCCAGCCCGGCGTCGTGTCCAGCACCGCTTTACCAGAAGGGCACTTCTACCGCCTCACATGTCGGCGTTTTAGTGGTTGTACGGGTCGGGGTGCAACCAGTCCCTAATTACACTAACAGGATTCCGTCATGCTGGGTTTCGCTA
>LGSN01001188.1:0-14240 GCA_001314375.1 Phytophthora podocarpi
TCAACAACTTGTTCTGCCAATCGGACATTTACAAGAATACACACGAGGCCATCAGCAAGGGCTTTAACGAGCACCAGTTCGAGAACGCCGAAGACTTTAAGAAGGCCAAAAGTGTGGCAAACCTGGCGCGCTCAAAACAAAAGTCGGAGTTTGGTCTGGCATTCATCCCAAGCACAATGTTGCTGCTAAACCGACAAAAGTTGATCTGGCTGCGTGATCCGCCGCTACTATGGGGCAAGCTGCTCGAAGCCCTCGTTATCGGTCTCGTCATGGGTATGATCTACTTCGACGTGAGCTCGACGTACTACCTGCGCATGATCTTCTTCAGTATCGCGCTGTTCCAGCGTCAAGCGTGGCAGCAGATCACCATTTCGTTCCAGCTGCGCAAGGTGTTCTACAAGCAGCGTCCGCGCAACTTCTTCCGGACAACGTCGTACGCCATCGCGGAGAGTGTGGTGCAGATCCCGGTGAACGTCGCGGTGTCGTTCGTGCTGGGCACGTTCTTCTACTTCATGAGTGGCTTGACGCGCTCGTTCGAGAAGTTCATCGTGTTCTACCTGGTGCTGGTGTGCTTCCAGCACGCCATTAGTGCGTACATGACGATGCTGAGTTCGCTGTCGCCAAGTATCACGGTCGGACAGGCTTTAGCTTCGATCTCTGTGAGCTTCTTCCTCTTGTTCTCGGGCAATATCATCTTGGCCGACTTGATCCCGAACTACTGGATCTGGATGTACTGGTTCTCTCCGATCTCGTGGGCGCTGCGCAGCAACATGCTGTCGGAGTTCTCGAGTGACCGGTACACTTCTGTAGAGAGTAAGAAGTTCCTGGACAGCTTCTCCATCTCGCAGGGCACGGAGTACATTTGGTTCGGCATTGCCGTTCTGGCGATCTACTACTTCGCGTTCACGACTCTGAACGGCTTGGCGCTCCATTTCATCCGCTACGAGAAGTACAAGGGCGTGAGTGTGAAGACAATGGCGAACAACGCGGATGAAGAGGACAATGTGTATGTGGAGGTGCGTACGCCAGGTGCGAAGGACGTTGTACAGTCGAAGGTGCGCGGCGGTGGTTTGCCATTTACGCCGTCGAACCTGTGCATCAAGGACCTGGAATACTTCGTGACGCTGCCGTCCGGCGAGGAGAAGCAGCTTCTGCGCGGCATTACGGCCCACTTTGAACCGGGCCGTATGGTGGCGCTTATGGGTGCGACGGGTGCCGGCAAGACGACGCTGATGGACGTGATCGCTGGGCGGAAGACGGGAGGCCGCATCGTGGGAGACATCATCGTGAACGGTGAGCCCAAGGACCCCGCCAACTTCAGCCGCATCACGGCGTACTGCGAGCAGATGGATATCCACTCGGAGGCCGCTTCGATCTACGAGGCACTGGTGTTTTCAGCGAATTTGCGATTGCCGCCGAACTTTACAAAGGAAGAACGAATGAACCTGGTGAACGAGACTCTGGAGCTCCTGGAGCTGTCACCCATCGCCGGCGAAATGGTCGGTCGGCTGTCGGTGGAGCAAAAGAAGCGCGTGACTATCGGAGTGGAGGTAGTGTCGAACCCGAGCATCCTGTTCCTGGACGAGCCGACGAGTGGTCTGGACGCACGCTCGGCGCTTATCGTGATGCGTGGCGTGCAGTCGATTGCTCGCACAGGCCGCACGGTGCTGTGCACGATCCACCAGCCTAGCATTTCGATCTTCGAGCTGTTTGACGGTCTGCTGCTGCTTCAGAAGGGAGGCTACACGGCTTACTACGGTGACCTTGGTGTCGACTCGGTGACGATGTTGGAGTACTTCGCTTCTATCCCCGGTACCGTGGAGATCCGTCCGCAGTACAACCCAGCCACGTACATGTTGGAGGTGATCGGCGCTGGTATTGGCCGTGACGTGAAGGACTACTCAGTCGAGTACGCGAAGAGTAACTTGTGCGCCCAGAACCGTGAGCACACACTGCAGTTGGCGCAGGTGTCGGACGATTTCGTGCGTCACTCGACGCTGAACTACCGGCCGATTGCGACGGGCTTTTGGAACCAGCTCTCCGAGCTGTCGAAGAAGCAGCAGCTCACGTACTGGCGCAACCCGCAGTACAACTTCATGCGGATGTTCCTCTTCCCGTTGTTCGCAGTCATCTTCGGCACGACGTTTTATCAGCTATCGGCTGTCAGCGTGAAGAAGATCAACTCGCACATCGGTCTCATCTACAACAGTATGGACTTCATCGGCGTGATCAATCTCATGACGGTGCTGGAAGTGACGTGCGCCGAGCGAGCCGTGTTCTACCGCGAACGGATGTCGAACTACTACGGCCCGCTGCCGTACAGTCTGTCCCTGTGGTTCGCTGAGGTTCCGTACCTGATTGTGGTGATTATCCTGTTCGTGACGATCGAGTACTGGCTGGTGGGCTGGAACGACAACGCGGGTGACTACTTCTTCTTCATGTTCGTGTTCTACCTGTACACGTCCGCGTGCACGTACGTGGGCCANGTGCAGTTTGGTTACAACCAGGATATCATCGCTGTGACGGCGAATAACGTGACGAAGCAAATGACGGTGTCCGACTACATTGCGAACACGTACGACTTCCGCCCCGCGAAGAAGTACGACTTCATGGTCGGCCTTATTGTGATCTGGATTGTGCTGCAGGTGGCCATCTACCTCACGTTCAAGTACGTGAGCCACCTCAAGAGATAATCGTAATCCTGCAGAGCTGCACTCGATGGAAAAGAAGGCGACGTTCGTCCTAGGAAGTGAGAACCGCTTGGTACCTTCCATTGCATGAATCAATACATGAACTCATTTAAATTCCTCTCACTTCGTTGTTTGTTCTTCATCCTCCGACATCGCGTACTCCTTACCGACTCATTCGGGACGCTTTGTCCTAGGCAGTTAAGACCGTCGCTTTCTCCGAGTCGGCAAACTCCCATAGAGTCTGGAGTTGGTCTTCTTCCTCCTCTGTCACGGGCCAGCGCACGAACACTCCTGGTTGTCCCCACGGCGTGTCGACCGTGACACTTTGGCCCGGCTCGAACTCTTCGCCACTCCAAAGGTGTTTGTACCGGACACTGGAAGGATCGAGTTGAACGCCGTAGCTGTCGATCTCGATGGGCGGGAGGTAGACTTCAAGCGAAGTAGCTCGTACGTCGTAAACTGGGGCCACGTACAGTGCTTCACCCACCCAGAAACTCTCATCGATAACGGTGCGTGCGGTAGTGTCGTTCGGAGAGTACACAATCGGGTGCCGGAGCGTTGGCCAGCCGTGTGTCTGGTATTGAGTCTGCAATGCGACCCGATACTTCTTGAGACTGCGGAACAGACGGTGTTGTAAGCATGATACGCTAGCGTCGAGGCGTTCGTGTAGGTCTGCGCATTCACCTGCGGGATGTTACCTTCGTGTGTCCGGAAGACGGCATCACTGAAGGCACTGAGCTCGCCCCAACGACCCAGTAGCGCGGCACTGCGAGTGAGGTTGCCTATAGCGGACAGGATGTTGGTGTATCCACCGACATCCAAGTGCGTGTGGGCAAACCCGGAAGCTCCGGTGTGGAGTGCACTGCTACAACAGCACGCAAGCCATCCTCGCGATGTTTTGATCTCCGACCCAAAAGAGGTTGGTATGTTTTGCTGAAAAGGTCCCGGCGCTACGGTGGAATCCAATCGTTTCGTTTGCCAAGTCCAGCTCCTCGACAACTTGACGTAGCAGCGTCGCCCAAACCGTTGGGTAGGCGATGTGAAACTCGCGTGGGCTGACCGTACCACCCGAAAGACTGACGGAGTCGTCGACCGCGAGATACTCTCCAAAGTCCTGCATCCCGCCGGAGATCGGCACGGAGTAGAACTGCTGCTTCACCAAGTCCTTAAACCAGTCAATGGTCGACTGGTTCGACAGATCGAGAATCCCAGCATCGATACCCACACCACTCGTAATGGTCCACACGCTATCATCTCCGGCGGTGGAGTTTGTCACGAAGCGACCTTCGCGCTTAGCGATGTCGTAGAAACTCGTGTTGTCGCCCGTGCTCTTCGTACTGACGTTGGCTAGGAACGTATTGACGTAGCTCAACGTGCGCACGTCGTATCCATCGCGAAGGTAAGGCACCCAGTCGGCCCACGCCGGGTACAACGTCGTGTCCGGCTCCCAGTTCCACCACAGGCGGTGGACGTCGATGCCGTACGATCCAGCCTGTAGCTGTGTCCCCGACCAATCTTGCAGCCATACGCTAGCTAGCGGCAAACTCGCGTTCAGGGCATCTTGGATGACCCCTTCGACGAATTCTTGTCCGCCCTGGATGCCCAAAATGGCTCCGTCGTTGACCCAGTCGGGCAGTTCTGGTTGACGTCCCGTCACCTTTGTCAACGCACCAGTAGCTGCAAGTAGCGGGTTACCTTCGGTGACGCGCCCAAGCCAGCCACTGATCGTAGTGCCTTCGTATTGAATCTCCACAGTCGTCGAAGACGAGTTCGAGTGGTCCCCCTCAACGATATCGCCTGCCAAATAGCTCATCGCAGTGTCTTCAAACGCAGACGTAGCGTTACTGGCAAGGTTGAACAATGCGTAGTTGGTGCCATCCAGCACGACCCAACGTTCGAGGGATGAAGCAAGTGAGTCAATTGCTGTGTACGTAGTCAGCAATGATCCGCCAGCAAACGTGCCAGCCGCCGAAGGGTTCGCGTTCAAACCGACGTGATCGGTTCCTCACCACGACCAGCGCCACTCTCTCGAGTCCAGACGGGCACACGCCAGCCCCGCAGATTCCCAAGACCAGTCTGCTCGCCCAGTCCGAAGAAGGCTTCTTCAGGAGGCAATTCGTACGCCAGATAGACGTTGTTAACACCGACGCCATCCACACTTGCATTGAACCGCAGGGTCTCGGAATCGTCCGAGTCCAGGGAAAATAACAGCGTCCACGTCCAGTTGGCGTACGCCTCATTGTCGAACGTGCCAACGATTTCTACGCCGTCCGAACCAGAAGAAGCCGCTGAAGCAATGTAGATATTTTGGGCTGGTACACTCACGTTATCGCTGCTCAGCTCGAAATTGCCCGAGGATTGGGTGATGGTCGTGAAGCCCGTGGATGCCGAGACGAAAGCACGATCCGACGCGGCTGATATTACAAGAATTAAAACGAGGTTAGTGGTCGCGTTTGCAGGCAGTTTGTGTGAGTGAACTTACACTTCCAAACTTGGTCTCCGGCGCTGTTCACCACGTACACCGACGTCGAGCCAGTATCAACCGTCACGGTGTAGGATGCCCCAAGGACATACTTGTCTGCGACAGCAGAAACTTGTTGAATGGAAGAGTTTATCAACAGAGCGAGGGCGACAGTCGCATTTTTGCTTGTCGTCACTGGACGCAATGCGGTCTTCGTGGAGAATTGAAGAATGGCATTGTCTTGTCAGCACGCAGTATCGGATATTATCCTAGTAGGTTCTAGCTCTAGGCAGTGGTTGCTTGCTATGGGGTTCATGAAGGGGCCTGGACGAGGTCGGAAGTGTTTTCATCTGATCCATTGACGCCCCAGACACCCACACCAATGCAACCTCCCCGGTTGGTGAATGACGTGTTGCAACAACGCCAATCATGATGCTAGAAGTCCTCGCGTGGAGAATTGGTGGACTTCAGTAGGCAGGAGGAAGCTTTGTCATGGACAGTGCATACTGCTTACGTTGACGAAAGTAATGTCAAAGCAGAAACCAAGATCTACAGCCTCCCAGACAAACTTGATCAGGATTGAGTGATGTCGCCTAGGCGTCGCTTGCAGCGAGCCATTCGCACGAATTCTTTGTCTGCCCGAAGTTGTAAGCCCTGTACTATGCACTGACCTCGTAAAAGGCGCCCACGCAGATATCCTCTACAAACACCATCAACTGCAAACGTGCATGTTGAAGTCCATACGTTTTCGCATCCTAAGTTGGATATGTCCGTGGCAACTCCATTCTTGATCGTGAGACCGGCGAGCCCTGAGTGAACTTCACTAGCCTCGGACGAGCAGCACGAAACACTTGCGGTGAGCTTTTTTTTTTAAATCGCTTGGCTTTATTTTTGCTGAAAATGGTGT
Organism: Phytophthora podocarpi; assembly: GCA_001314375.1. Classification (NCBI taxonomy): domain Eukaryota; phylum Oomycota; class Peronosporomycetes; order Peronosporales; family Peronosporaceae; genus Phytophthora; species Phytophthora podocarpi. The sequence continues at coordinate 6,059 of LGSN01001188.1, forward strand.
CAGTCAGATTTGGTCGAATCAGGCTCAAGCCGCCACTCAATAAAACGTGCTGAATGAAAAATACAGTTGATAATACTCGAAAATTGTAAGGAATCAGAATGTATAATATGGATGTATAAACAGGTATGTTTAAAACATAAAAATACATTGTCTCTATTTGTGGTTAGGGCAATATTATCGACTTCCCAATCGCGCGGACCTGCCCCCCCCCACAGCGCCCAGCACACATGCACTCGCCGACCTGGCACCTTAAGCCGCCAAGACCATCGGCGCGCTTGGATCAGATATCCACCGCTTTCGTAGGCTTTGATAACCCACGCTCGCCTCAGAGGCGTCTTAAATTTTGGCCGTCTCTGACGCCCAGAATTCGTAACGTTTTGAGTCACAAACAACCGACGTGCAGTAGCTGTAGCATGGCGAGGACCACCGAACCACTAGATCGAGTACATGTAGCGATCCGGAGAAAGCCCGCTCATTGCCAATAGATCATCTCTAAGATCAGGAATAGCAAGAATCCGCCATTTATGAATTGCCGTTATAATACATTAATCGGGCGAGGTCGTGCTATCTTCAGAATGTACAGCGGCCACATCCCTCGATTTAAGTCCATGAAACTTCGAGTGGGAATGAGAGTGGTTTCATGCGATGCTCAAGCTTTGACGGGCTTCCCAGTTGTGAATTCTTCGGCGAGCCCAACTTCCGAGTTTAACTTGCGAAGACAAGAGGAGATAGGAACGTAGGTAGAAGCTTCAAGATGAGCTTGCTACAGCCGGAGCCTATTGGGCCAGAGGAAGAAGCTCCAGTGCCTGAAGTGTATCGCTCGCTCAACTTTCGCAGTCTGCAGGAACCCTACAACCACTCGAGCCATGAAACCATGGCGAGTCGCTACAGTACGCTGGACGCCGACAACCTGGAGGTCATGCTCAACGGAGGTCTTGAACGCTTCTACAAGAAGTACAACCACCTGTCCCGCAAGATCAACCTGCAGCTACCAACACCCGAGGTGCGCTTCCAGGACTTGTCCTTCTCAGTACAGGTCCCAGCCACCGCTGGCAGTCACAGCACGGTCGGCTCACATCTGGCGCAGATCTTCACGCCGTGGAAGAGGCCTGAATTGGTCACGAAGCACGCGCTGCACCCGATGACAGGTGTCATCAAACCGGGTTCCATGACGCTGATCCTAGCCAACCCCGGGGCGGGTAAGTCGACCTTCTTGAAGGCAATGGCCGGTAAGCTGCAGGACAACTCGAAGACGGAGATCGGCGGGGAGATTCTGTACTCGGGTCTGCGAGGCGACGAGATCGACCTCATCAAGCTGGTCGGACTAGTGGACCAGACGGACAACCACATTCCGACTCTGACGGTGCGCGAGACGTTCAAGTTCGCGGACATGTGCGTGAACGGACGACCGGAAGATCAGCACGATGAGATGCGCGACATCGCGGCAATGAGGACGGAATTGTTCCTGCAGATCCTAGGACTGGAGAACTGTGCCAACACAGTAGTGGGCAATGCCCTGCTGCGTGGTGTGAGTGGCGGTGAGCGTAAGCGCGTAACGGTGGGCGAGGTGCTGGTCGGCGGCCAGAGCCTGTTCCTGTGCGATGAAATCTCGACGGGTCTGGACAGTGCCGCAACGTTTGATATTATGAAAGCTTTGCGCACGTGGTGCCAAACATTGGGCGGATCCGTGGTTGTGGCACTACTCCAGCCGACGCCAGAGGTCGTTGAGCAGTTTGATGACATCCTGATGATCCACGAAGGCCACATGATGTACCATGGGCCTAGAATCGACATCTTGGACTATTTCCGAGAGCGTGGCTTCGCGTGTCCTCCGCGCGTAGACCCAGCCGACTTCCTGATCGAAGTAACCTCAGGTCGCGGTCAGCGGTATGCAAATGGAAATGGAAATGTCGAGGCCAAGCAACTTCCAGTCACAGCTGAAGACTTCAACAACTTGTTCTGCGAGTCGAGCATATTCAAGAAGACAACTGACGCTATCGCGAAAGGGTTCAACGAGCACCAATTTGAGAGCGCCGAGGACTACAGGAAAGCTCAAAGCGTTGTAAACCTGGCTCGTTCAAAAGACAGGTCGGAGTTTGGACTGGCGTTCGTCCCAAGCACAATACTGCTGCTAAACCGACAAAAGTTGATCTGGCTGCGTGATCCCCCGTTACTATGGGGCAAGCTGCTTGAGGCCCTACTTATCGGTCTCGTCATGGGTATGATCTACTTCGACGTGAGCTCGACGTACTACCTGCGCATGATCTTCTTCAGTATCGCGCTGTTCCAGCGTCAAGCGTGGCAGCAGATCACCATTTCGTTCCAGCTGCGCAAGGTGTTCTACAAGCAGCGTCCGCGCAACTTCTTCCGGACAACGTCGTACGCCATCGCGGAGAGTGTGGTGCAGATCCCGGTGAACGTCGCGGTGTCGTTCGTGCTGGGCACGTTCTTCTACTTCATGAGTGGCTTGACGCGCTCGTTCGAGAAGTTCATCGTGTTCTACCTGGTGCTGGTGTGCTTCCAGCACGCCATTAGTGCGTACATGACGATGCTGAGTTCGCTGTCGCCAAGTATCACGGTCGGACAGGCTTTAGCTTCGATCTCTGTGAGCTTCTTCCTCTTGTTCTCGGGCAATATCATCTTGGCCGACTTGATCCCGAACTACTGGATCTGGATGTACTGGTTCTCTCCGATCTCGTGGGCGCTGCGCAGCAACATGCTGTCGGAGTTCTCGAGTGACCGGTACACTTCTGTAGAGAGTAAGAAGTTCCTGGACAGCTTCTCCATCTCGCAGGGCACGGAGTACATTTGGTTTGGAGTTGGAATTCTTTTAGCATACTACCTACTCTTCACGACTCTGAACGGCTTGGCGCTCCATTTCATCCGGTATGAGAAGTACAAGGGCGTTACGGTTAAGACGCTGACAGACAATTCTGCCGATAAAGACAACGTCTACGTTGAAGTGAATACCCCCGGATCGACTGCTGATGGAGCGACTTCGGCAAAGAGTGGCGGTCTGCCATTTACGCCGTCGAACTTGTGTATCAAGGACCTGGAATACTTCGTGACAATGCCGTCCGGCGAGGAGAAGCAGCTTCTGCGCGGCATTACGGCCCACTTTGAACCGGGCCGTATGGTGGCGCTTATGGGTGCGACGGGTGCCGGCAAGACGACGCTGATGGACGTGATCGCTGGGCGGAAGACGGGAGGCCGCATCGTGGGAGACATCATCGTGAACGGTGAGCCCAAGGACCCCGCCAACTTCAGCCGCATCACGGCGTACTGCGAGCAGATGGATATCCACTCGGAGGCCGCTTCGATCTACGAGGCACTGGTGTTTTCAGCAAAACTGCGTCTACCACCGAACTTTACCGAGGAAGAGCGCATGAACTTGGTGAACGAGACGCTGGAGCTCCTGGAGCTGTCACCCATCGCCGGCGAAATGGTCGGTCGGCTGTCGGTGGAGCAAAAGAAGCGCGTGACTATCGGAGTGGAGGTAGTGTCGAACCCGAGCATCCTGTTCCTGGACGAGCCGACGAGTGGTCTGGACGCACGCTCGGCGCTTATCGTGATGCGTGGCGTGCAGTCGATTGCTCGCACAGGCCGCACGGTGCTGTGCACGATCCACCAGCCTAGCATTTCGATCTTCGAGCTGTTTGACGGCCTGCTGCTGCTGCAAAGGGGAGGCTACACAGCCTACTTCGGTGAACTTGGTGTGGATTCTGTAAAGATGTTGGAGTACTTTGCGTCCATTCCAGGCACGCAAGAAATTCGTCCGCAGTACAACCCGGCCACGTACATGTTGGAGGTGATCGGCGCTGGTATCGGCCGTGACGTGAAGGACTACTCCGTTGAGTACGCCAACAGCGAACTGTGCAAGCAAAATCGGGAGCGTACACTTGAGTTGGCCCAAGTTTCAGATCGGTTCGTGCGTCACTCGACCCTCAACTACCGGCCGATTGCGACAGGCTTTTGGAACCAGCTCGGACAGCTTGCTAAAAAGCAGCAGCTCACGTACTGGCGCAACCCACAGTACAACTTCATGCGAATGTTCCTCTTCCCGATCTGTGCAGTTATCTTCGGCACGACATTCTACAAGTTATCGGCTGCCAGCGTGAAGAAGATCAACTCGCACATCGGTCTCATCTACAACAGTATGGACTTCATCGGCGTGATCAATCTCATGACGGTGCTGGAAGTGACGTGCGCCGAGCGAGCCGTGTTCTACCGCGAACGGATGTCGAACTACTACGGTCCTCTGCCATACAGTCTGTCGCTGTGGTTTGCAGAGATCCCGTACCTGGTTGTAGTAATTATCCTGTTCGTGGCGATCGAGTACTGGCTGGTGGGCTGGAACGACAACGCGGGTGACTTTTTCTTCTTCCTTTTCATCTTCTACCTGTACACTTCGGTGTGCACGTACGTGGGCCAGTGGATGTCTGCGTTGATGCCGAACGAGAAGGTGGCGAACGTGGCTGTGGGTGCGATGTCGTGTCTGTTCAACCTGTTCTCGGGTTACCTGCTCCCGCGTACAGCCATGAAGCACGGCTACAAGTGGTTCCAGTACCTGATGCCGTCGAGTTACTCGCTGTCTGCACTGGTGGGTGTGCAGTTTGGTCACAACCAGGACATCATCGCCGTGACGGCCAAGAATATGACGACGAACATGACCGTGGCGCACTACATCGAGAAGACATACGACTTCCGACCAGACAGCAGGTACAACTTCATGGTGGGTTTGCTGGTCTTCTGGGTTGTGCTGCAGGTATTCATTTACCTCACGTTCAAGTTCGTGAGCCACCTCAAGAGATAATTTGTAGCGACCACGGTACAGCTTCGCAGCTACGAATCTATTAATACATATTATGATCTTTTTTTCACAAAATGAATTCGCTTTACTACTATGATAGTACTTCCTAAAACCTCGTATTTCGAGGCGCAAGAAGCCCTCTGCATGGCTGGTTTTCCGTCGGTGCAAGCGAGGCTTCTATCGTCAACGAACATTGAACTTATTTGCCAGATACGTATCGAGATATCACACGACTCGCGATGACCGCTTCATTCGACGGGATTATTACTCTCATGGTCAAGACTACAGTGAATCACTCTCAGTGATACATACAAGCAGCACCGGTATTATACTTGTAGTGTCATAAGCTTCAACAATGAGGGAATAACGCCACTTTCGTGTTGAGTTTGCAATCATGGCTCGTATCAACATATTATTAATAATAGAAGCGGCATACAGTACTCTCTCAGAAATACTCAGTCAGAATGGACGATTTCATGGTGGATACATGTCCAATACCCGGCTCTCTCCCTCTCTTGCGTCTGCTCCACGGACACTGGATGTGCAAATCTGAGCCAGCCCACACGACGATTGATCGCGTCCAGACAGTATAAGCTTAGGCCGTACTTGGGTCGCGCGATTTTAATAAAAGTCGTCGGCAGTACCGATGAATTGTACGTGGCACGAGCCTCGCATTCTGACGAGAGACTTCTGCTGGTATTTTAAAGTCACCGGCACCTTACGTGGCACTGAGCCTCACATTGTGGCAAGATACTGCTGCTGGCATGGACTAAACAGAGCCCATGGATCTATCTGCTCTTGCAAACGCCGCCCTTGTGATCTGGTTCTTGCCAACTGCCCGTGTTGCCTGCTGTATGTCGCAAAACGTATCTTCAGGCGCGTCAAATGTCGCTATCGACATCTTTGATGCGTGGTCCTCGCACGACACCAGCGTCAACAGTGGAAGCATGCAAAGTTCATTTGAGCCACGCGTCTCAGCTTTCACAACAAATTTTCACTTTTACTCGACCCTGCCAAGAGCGACGACGACATTTACCAATGGTGCACCCGCGCAAGCTAAGTCCTGCCGAACTTGAAACGCATCGCCGAAGGAATCGCGAGTGGATGCGTGCGGTGAGACAGCATCGGCGCCAGGATCTGCACGAAATGGAAAACATAGCCCGACAACTCGAGATGCAGTACGCTGAACTGTGTGATCGCTCGTTGGCTGCAGCAAGGGAGACTGAGATGGATATACACCACCGAAATGAGGGTCGGAAGCAGGCTTATATCGAAGCAATTACGGTAGCCAAGCGACTCGGAGCCGAAAATCTGCTGTTACAGACGAAGATTAAGCAAAATATGGCATGGAAGCGTCAGTTACAGCGCGTACTGGACTTTGACGCGAGCAATATGGCCTGCAAACCATAATTCCAGGACCCTATGGTTGATCTACAACTCGACGTGCTCGATGAAGCCCAGGCAAAGAAAGAACTTGGATTCCATCGACTGACCGAGTGGGATCTTACCCGAGTTATCCTGGACAACACGCGCGACATCCACCACGTCGAGAATCGATTACTTCTTCTGTCAGCACTCGAGGACCTGAATGACATACGCACGCATCGGATGCAAGCGTTCAGCTGGGACATCGTACAACGAGTGGAAGGAGGTGCGATGGAGTTCGTCTTCACAAAGCAGTTTTTCGGTCTCAACGTACTCGAAGTCACACGGATAACATGGTCCAACGACATGCAGCTAAAGTGCTTCAGGAAGGTGAAGGCGGAGACTCGTCGCCTGCAGGTAATCCAGCATATGAACCCGAACGCCTTCGTGTTTGTTCGAGACGTAGCCTCACCCAGCCAAATCTCAATCTTCCGATCAGTCTTCGTGCGATTCTTGGTCGAAGCAACCAGGGAGTTTCCACTGGATTGGCGTGGCGCGGACACAGCTCACAAAGTCACGGGCACAGGCTACGTCTTAGGCACACATAGTGTTAGTACCGACGCTGGACAGCGCTTGTCGGAAGAAGAGTTATCTGGAAAGTTAGCTTGGGCCGATCTCACACTATCCATCGGTGTGTTCGACGTGGTTGACCCGGTCACAGGCGAGATATCTCAGTATGTGCGTTGGGCAGGACGCACCGACTACTGCAGTGACGAACATGCACAGCGCAATGCTTCTGACACATTGCAAGGCATGCTGCGCTGGGAGATGCTGGTCATCGTGCCAGTACTCAACCTCGTCTCGCTTAACCTCGATTGAAAGTCAAGACATGCACTAACAGTAGCAAAAGCGTTATCCGCTGATTACTCACCCATCCATTTTGTCGAAATGGTCAACAATGATCGTGTGGATTACAATTTGCACATGACATGAATCTGCGATCCGTAAACCTGGAGTAATCCGACCATTATGTACTAAGCTCGTCTACCATTCACAAACTGCCACGCGGCACGCACCAGTATCATTGCCGATGACATGTACAGTACCTGCCTTTCGACCCGTTCATTCTGTCATGTAGTTGAGTCTTTGGTGATTGCTCTCCTCCTTCAATGCTGTGACCGGGGCTTTCCACATCCACCATTCAGAGGTCAACGACTGTTCGCCATGGACCAAGGCCTTCGCAAACCAAGCTTACATGAGCTTGAGGAGTTGGAAAGCACCGTCCAACACCTCAAAGAGCAATACCGGTACATGTATGCAGAATCCTCCCGTCCGTCAAGATAGCGGACGCCGAGTTGGTCATAGACAACGGGCAAGGTTACACTGACGCTGTTGCTGAAACGGGGGGGGGGGGGGGGGGGGGCAAGCATCTTGAAGCCGAGAAGCTGAAGCTATAGACCAAGTTTAAGCAGAAAACGGCGTAGGGCGCCAACTGCAGTATCCTGGGTTTGAGGGTAATATTGCCCCCTACGCATCAGTTTCAGGGTGTCTTCAACGCGCAAATCGACACGCTGAAGCTGCTGGAGAACTTGGTTTCCAACCGCTGAATGAGTGAAACCTCACACGGACGATGCAAGTAGTATATACTGGAACATTACGCCGGCAGTTTTTTATTTTCGCATATTCTGTGCGTAAATTACCATCGAGAGTAAGTTTAAGCCTTCTACACCACTAGATGGTGCAAACATCTAAACCACCCCTCGATACCTTTAAAGTGAAAGGATAACCAAATGTGTCATGCGAAGTCGCACAACCCCTCAACCCCTTCAGATCGAAAGGATCACCAACACGTTCATAACCAGCGAAGCCACTTCTCGACATCATTAGGTTGAGAGGATATCCAATCCTTCAGAACGCAGCATTCACCTCCTCAACAGTCTAAGCTAAAGCTCTAAATACATGGCATAGGGGATTTGAACTCCAACAAAATTTGCTCGAAGCGGCCTT
>LGSN01001189.1:0-11731 GCA_001314375.1 Phytophthora podocarpi
CACTTGAGTGCTGGTCTTGGTGTCCATCGCGATATTGGCCAGTGCGTCCGCCATCTTGTTGGATTGGCGGAGGTGGTGCGTCCATGAAGTAATCTGAAGCCGATCAGCGATCGCACGTGATTGTGCATAGATGTCCCGCAGGTGTGATGCCTTGGGGGGGCGTCGCCGTTGAAGGTGCGTGATGATAAGCTTGCTGCCACCAACAACATGAAGCCCTGTAAGTCTGCAAAGCAACGCCCGCCGAAGCCCCACAAGGAGCCCTCGGTACTCTGCGACGTTATTCGTAGTATTGCGTGAGACGTAATAGACGCTCGTCATCCACGTGATGACTTGAGCAACATCATAGCCTCCGAGTCGCACCAGGACTGAGCCCGAGCCACCAGGGCCGGGGTTTAGTCGTGATCCGCCGTAAAAAAAGAGCACGTGCTGGGTGTGCGACATCGTCGCTGGAGAGAAACCCACAGTCTCTTGTTGTGGAGCCGACAGAGCCGCGTACACGAGGCGGGCTGCCAGTTGCAAGTGGGGGGTGTTCGTCGAAGCGAGCACCCGTTCTCGAATATGCACCGTGCTCCAAGGAATCAAGCACGTACAAGAAGAAACACCAAGTCGTGTTTTAGCTTGAAGAAGAAAGTCACGGGGTCGATTCTATCGACTTCAGTTTTGTAGATAGCTATCCTTGATACCAATTACTTGCCCGGCGGAGGATGAAAGTAATTTTCAGAGAATTTATTTTTGTGGGCAAGCTAGGCGCTGTTGATCATGTGCGCAATGGCCTCGGCGCGGAAGGTATCGGGCTCGACGTAGGCAAACTGCGTCACATTCGCGTCAAACACGATGTTCTGCGGGTCGTCAACAGTGTACTCGGGCCACTTGAGAGCCGTGACTGCACAGAAGAAGCACACGAATACAAATCACAAAAACTGTCAGTAAGATGTTCACCAAGATACGCTCGAAAGAAGCGAACAGGCCAGACATACCTCCTGAACGGTTCGGGGTCTGGTTCACGATGAAGCTCGCCCACATGCGGGTCATCAGCCGGGCCAGCTGGCTGTAGCTCTCGGACCTGTTCAAGAACGGGTCCGTCGCAACCGAGTTGTTGTAGCCGTCGCCGAGCAGGTTGTAGAACACGAAGGCGACCTCTGTGAAGTGCGTGCAGCCGATGTACTGCGAGACGCCAGCGGCCAGCACATTGAAGAGGTAACTGTAGCTCGTGACGTTGTTGCTTGCCCAGACCTGCGACATAAAGCGTCGAGGAGCGTGCATGGTGCTGTCCCCGGCGTACGCAGACACTCGCTTGTACATGTTTCCGTACGCAGTGTCATTGCTTGGACGTCCGTGAAGAGTGCCCGGGATGCCAATTTCAGGAATGTCTGGGTACAGATCCAGCAGAAGCTTCGCCTCGCTCTGGTCGTAGCCCTTGCCTTCTAAGTACTCGGAGAACTCGTCACTCGTATCAATGCCGGTTTTCCCGAACGCAGTGCCCTCGTCATTATTCGTTCCAACCAGGATCGGCACGTGGACAAACTTCCCCTGGCTCAGCAGGGCCAGACCAGTGTCCTGGATGTAGTCGCCATCAACCGCCGGACCCCACGATGCCGAGGAGGCCACCGAACTGTTTAGGATCGCAGACAGAGTATCCACTGGGACTTGGCGCAAGCAATGCAGAGTATCTTCAGCAGAGCTGCAGTTAGACGCTGCCGTGATGTTGTTGTAGTAGACATCCCAAGCCGAGGCGTTCGTGTACGCCGAAGGGATGTACTTGACAGGCGAACCCGACTGCATGACAGCGCCCCGAAAGAGCCCGTCGTCGCGACCACCGTAAGCAATTAGCTGGTATGAAACACCTCGGCCTCCCGCACTCTCGCCCCAGATCGTCACTTTGCTCGTGTCGCCACCGAAAGCGGCGATGTTCTCTTGCACCCAGTGGAGCGCCAAGCGCTGGTCTCGAAAACCCAAATTTGCCACCCCAGCCTCCTTGACCGCAGTACCCCACAAGAAGCCGAACGCCTGCAGACGGTAGTTGAAGCTCACGCCAATGAACGGCATACCCGCTTCCGCAGCTTCGTTCACAATGTATGACAAGTTGTAGCGAGGATCACGCGACCCGCCTTCGTAGAAGCCTCCACCATGAATCCAAACACCAACTGGCAGGGCAGCTCCGTCAGACACGTTACTTGGACGCACCACGTTGATCGTCAAGCAGTCCTCGGAGATCACATTGCCCAAAACCCACTGGTCGCTGCCGTAGCCATAGCACTCTGGAGAGTACTCTGTCGCATTCTTGGAATCCGTCCACGTCGTGTTCAAAGGTTCGGGGTTGCGGAAGCGGAGGTCTTCGACAGGAGGCTGCGCGTAGGGCATTCCGAAGAAGAAGTCTTGGTCGTAGGTTTCTTGGTAGACGCCGTAGTAGGATCCATTCTTGACGGTGACCGTGGGCGGATCAGTGGCGTAGACAGATGCGAATAAAATCGCCGCGGCGGCGAGTGAAGACTGCAAAGGGCTCATCTCGAGTACAGCTTAGCAGGATTTACTTGGTCGAAGTGAACCGCCGCTGGAAAATTAAAAAATGAGTGAACTAGTCCATTCACGAAAGAGTAGCAAGTCCCCACCGAACTGCAACGTGATGCAAACAAGTTGTAGAAGCGAGGGCCGGACGAGGGTGCTATCGTGGAATGAAGCATCGCTAGTTGGTGGCTCTGTTGCGACTGGATTCCTTCCCGTCCTCGTTGCCACCTTTCGACTTCAACTTGTAGACTGCCTCGTCACATTTTTGGACAGATCGACTGATCCAACGGCACATCTTGAGGCAAATCTTGATGTGATCTCATCCCATTACCACTTCAACAGGAACTGTTGCTGCAACCACGCATCAACGCCGCTTTCCAGCAGGTTCATCAATACGCACATTTAGGCAGTGTTCTTGCACACGCACATTATCCTACCCATGAAGTGCTCTTTGCATGTGAACAATTCCCGAACTATTGGGGGGGGGGGATTCATGTAACGCTGATACATGTATGATTTTGCGGTTGAAATGAAAACTCAAAGCACATTGCTACAGTTTTACGTCGCTCTGCCTGATAGTTTACTTACTCAATGCAATAAACGCTCAGCCGACCACTTAGATCTGCACGTGGCCGTTGAACACAGCGTCCTCAGCGTTCTTGCTGATGTGCACCGTGCGCTCGCCCTTCGCAACCTCCCAGCTCGTCGAGTTCACGTTATAGAAGCTCAGTTGCTTCTCGCGGATCCCAATGCTCACGGTCGTGCTCGCACCGGCCTCCAGTTCCACGTTCGCAAACCCAACCAGCGCCGACGCAGCGAACTGCACGTCCGGGTACGTCGTCGCGGCGCCTGCCGGCGGGCCAATGAACACCTGCGGCACCTCCACGCCCTTCACGCTACCCGTGTTCGTCACCGTGAACGACACGCTGAAGACGACATCAGCGTCGTCTGGGCTGCATGACACCTCGTAGTTCAGACCATCGTTGCTCTGCTGGGCGGAACTCGCCGCGAAGTTCGGGTTGCTGTAGTCGAACGATGTGTAGCTCAAGCCGAAGCCGAACGGGAACAACACGCTCGTGTTCGTGTGCGTGTACCAGCGGTAGCCGTTGTTCAGACCCTCACTGAACGTCGCGTTGCCACTCTCGGTAGCCACGCGCTCTGGGTAGTCCGGGTTGCGGGTCATCGTCGTGTCCAGGCTCGCCGGGTACGTCACCGGCAGCCGACCCTGCGGCACGTTGTTGCCCAGCAGCAGGTCGGCCGTGGCCCAGCCGCCCTCTTGGTTCGGATACAGCATCTCGAGCACAGCGGCCACATCGCCCAGCCACGGCATCAGCACGGGCTCCGCGTTGTTCAGCACCACCACGGTGTTCGGGTTCGCGGCAGCCACCTTGGTCACCAGCTCGTCCAGGCCGTCGTCCAGAGTCAGACCCGTCTCGGCAGGGCTGTTGGCGAACGCGAATACGATAGGCGTGTCGACCTCCTTGGCGATGTCGACGGCGATCTGGATGTTGGCAGCACGCTGCGCGGGCGTCACCCAGGTCAAGCGCACAGACGTCGGCTCGTCAATCAGTCCCACGATGTACGCTTCCAGGTCGTGCCAGCCTTCCTCTAGATACACGTACGACTTGATGTTGTCCCAGTTGTCGCGAGTGGCGATCGAGTTACTCCACGGCTTCACACCACCATCTCCGTACAGACGGTAGCCTTCTCCAACCTCAGAGCCGTTGACACTGAACGTGCCGATAGCGAAGATCGACCCATAGTCCGGGTTCGTGTGGTTCTCCCAGTTCGGGATGGCACGCGCGAACGAGAAGGTGTAGTACCCGTCCGTCTCCGCGTACACTTGTCCTTGCCACGTGCATGACGCGTTCTTCGCCAGCGCAGACGTGCCCGTGAAGTACACGATCTCGTCGTTCGAGGTTCCGCCAAGGGTGTCGTTGCGGCTCAAGCCAGGGTTGCCCTGCAGGTTGCGTAGGTGCGTCGACGGAATGATTGTTCCCTCCTGGTCCACACCGACGGCGTTCGCGACGTCCTCACCGAGACGAGACTTCAGGGCTTCGAGCGTCGAGATCTGGCGCTCCGGGATGCCGTACGCACGCTCCGCGAAGTTCGTGCCATGCGTGTACTGCACGCCGTTGGGGCCGATCACTGCGATAGACGAGCCTGCCTTGATGGGCAGCGTATCGTTGTCATTCTTGAGCAGGATGCCGGACTTGACGGCGATGTCGTACGAGATCTCGGCGTGACTCTCCACCACATCCTGTGGCAGTGGTGACGAACCCTCGGTGGTTGTGCCCAGCAGCCCGAACTCGTCGTACTTGGCCAGGATGTGGCCCACTGCGCGGTCCAGATACGACTCGCTCAGGTTCTGAGAGACATAGATGTAGTCGTACAGTGCGTCGTAGTATGAGCCCGTCGGCATCTCCAGGTCCATGCCTGCGATCAGACTCTCGGCGGTCGAGTGGGTGGCACCCCAGTCGCTCATCACGATGGCGGAGCTGTTGTAGTCGTCGCGCATGGTGTTGAACAGCGGCTCGTACTGGCAGGCAGGAATGCCGTTGATCTGTGCGTACGAGCACATGAGCGTGGCAGTGTTGCCCTCTTGCAGAAGTGTGCCCGGGGCAACCCAGTACAGCTCCTGCAGCGTTTGCAAGTCGACAATACTGTTGTCATCGCCAGCGCTGGCACCGGTCGACGATGGACCGATCTGCTTGGCGTTGGCCATGGAGCCCTGGTCCTGCAGGCCCTTCACGCCCTGGACGCCGAGACGAGCGTTCAGGTACGGGTCCTCGCTGTACGATTGCCAGAAGTTGCCCTCCACAGGATCGCGCAGGATGTTCACACGAGGTGAGAGAGCCACCGCCATGTTGAACAGCTTGGCCTCCTTGCCCGTGAGCACGCCGTGCTGATACGCCGCGCTCAGCGACCATGTGGCCGCGACGTTCAACTGAGTGGGCGGGCCCGTCGCGTTCTGCACGATATTGATACCGGCTTCACCATCAGTGAGACGGATGGCGGGGATGCCCTGCGACGTGACGGGGACGCTGTAGCCAGCCTGTTGCTGGTTGCCATCGGAGTCGACGGCGCCGTGGACGAGACTGACCTTCTCCTCGGCCGTCAGGGCGTCGATGATGACGTCGACCTTGTAGTTGCCCGTGCGCCAGGAGACGGTGGCCAGCGGATCGCCGGCGTTGACGAGTTGCGAGCAGAGGGCCAATGCGATGCCCCACGTGACGGAGACCATGATGTCCAAAGCTGACACTCCCAGTGTCCAATGTGTGTAGTCTAAGGGAAGTTTGTGAATGAGCTAGGGAATCGATGGGCTTGTTGTTAGAGGATCAGACTGATCTATTTTCTTACGTTATGTTGGCGATACAAGATGTCTGGTATGTCCTAAGCTAGGTAATCAACGCCGGTGTCTTTAGGCGATGGGCTTGTAGTTACAAATCCTTGCTGCAGTGAGAGCTCTGGGTGGACGTCATCAAGAAGCGCTCTCCGCAGTGACTTGATTTATTCTCCTCGCCTGTGAGATGCGTTGAGGGCCCAGCCAGTCTATTGTGTAGTAGGGCTTGCATTGCATTATTCCGTGGTCAAAGCATTGGCCAGGATCGCATAAGTACAGTACAACTTCAAGTTGAAGTGCAACGATAACGTGACGAACGACTAGCGAAATACGGTGGTCCCGTCTCCAGTGACGTAAACGTCCTTTGATGCAACAGCAACCACGCATCAATCATCATGCTCGTCGTCGAAACTACAAACACCATATCGAGCGCCCAGCAGCACTACCACAGCCCTGAAGCAGATCTGCTGTTGGCTTCCTTGTCGACGTGGTCGCTAGACTGTGACGCTGTAGCAGGTGGCTGGCTGTGCTGAAGTCATACCACATGTAACGATCTCCAGCGTGTGCAGCTGCAGAAACTGTACTGTACTGTACTGCGTCGGACGTACCAAAGCGGGAGGTTGTCAGTGTCGACTCGACACTTGATTTATCCACGCAAAAACATTGCGCTGGTGACTGAGCAAAGCTGAAATCAAACTTCAAGTCCCAGTGTCGAGGGGATCCGTTGCTCAGTGGCACTCGAGGGAAACAAACGCCATTCTTCAAACCCGCGCACTTGATGAAGCTCATCGTTCATCATGAGCAGTACATTTCCTCTCGCCGTCTGGTCAGCAGAGGCAAGCTGTTGGTGCTGCCTGAACATTAACTCGACTTGCATTCCCTTGACGACCTTCGCCGAAGCAGCGTTCGTACAGTACCAGATACTCCAGCAGGAACTTCAGCCAAGAGATGCGCTGTTCCCAAGCACCGGTCCAGCTCTCTGCAGCCCATCCGAACTTTGCTAGAGAAGTCGATCCTTCCCCCATCGGAAGGGATCGCGATGCCTTTGAACTTCAAAGTTTGAAGACAGCCTCCTGGCCGACTGTAAAAACATGCAAACAAAATGCCTAGAGCAGCCAAGCCAGTGCCCATTTTGACATTGTGCACCGCACTATCTTTGGCTGCACTTCAACTTGCGTGGTTACAGTTTGCCAGCGACCCAGTCACCAGGCTCCAGCTACGATGATGCACCACTGCGCGCGGCGAGCGATACAATGCCGAGTGACGCTGTTTGGGGGACAAAACAAGCGCTCCGAGGCGCGCAGATCTATTTCGCCTTACCGCTCCGCGACTTCGTCCCCTGTGGCGACGTATGTGCGCCGCGCAGCTTCACGGAGAACGTTGCCGTCATTCCTCATTTTGACGCCTAGTGCCTACAACGTCTATATCTTCACTCGTAATGAGACCGTTCGCTTACACTCTCTCCATCGGGTCGCTCCTGGCTGCATTGACTTCTGCCACTGATCCGCCCACGGTCACCATCAAGAATGGATCGTACTACGGCGTCTACCAAAAAACCTACGACCAGGACCTCTTCTTCGGAATGCCCTACGCGCAGCCTCCTGTCGGAGACCTCCGCTTCCGCAATCCGGAGCCGCTAAACACGACGTGGGCGGATTCCAAGAACGCGACGGAGTACTCTCCAGAGTGCTATGGCTATGGCAGCGACCAGTGGGTTTTGGGCAATGTGGTCTCGGAGGACTGCTTGACGATCAATGTGGTGCGTCCAAGCGGCATTTCGGAAGGATCCGAGCTTCCGGTCGCTGTGTGGATTCACGGTGGCGGCTTCACGGAAGGCGGCTCGCGCGATCCTCGCTACAACCAGTCGTACATCATCAAAGAGGCCACCGATGCTGGGATGCCTTTCATTGGCGTGAGCATCAATTACCGTCTCCAGGCGTTCGGATTTCTGTGGGGCACTGCCGTGAAGGAGGCTGGAGTCTCCAACCTCGGTCTGAAGGACCAGAACCTGGCGCTGCACTGGGTGCAGGAGAATATTGCCACTTTCGGAGGTGACCCGAACAAGGTCACGATATGGGGTGAGAGTGCTGGTGCTATGAGCGTTGGGTATCAACTCCTTGCGTACGACGGCCGCGACGATGGCTTGTACCGTGCTGCTGTCATGGAGTCGGGTGCCCCCGCGAAGGTGCCATCGACGTACCTGGATGCGACGGAGTGGGATGTGTACTACAACAATATCACATCCGCTACCAACTGCAGCTCAACGACCGACACACTTGAGTGTCTGCGTCAAGTGCCGATCGACACACTTTCCTCGATCTTTAACAGTTCTGTGGCGTCGTCCGCTTCGTACCGCCCGATCGTCGACGGCGACTTCCTCACGGATGTGGGCCCAGCGCTTTTTACCGAGGGCAAGTTCGTGCACGTGCCTATTTTGCACGGTGTGAACAACGACGAGGGATCGGCCTTCGGTGCTGGTGGCGCTACGGTGAACACCACGGAAGAGTTCGTGTCGTTCTTGATCGACACGATGGGTGAGACCGAAGAGACGACTGCTGTCCTCACGGAGGTGTACCCGGACATCCCCGCCATTGGCATTCCCGGCACCCTGCACGGCCGTCCCGCGACAGACTCTGGCTACGGCGTCATGTACAAGCGCGCTGCTGCTTACGGCGGTGATGTGGTCATGCACGCCCCGCGCCGCTACTTGTCCGAAATCTGGGCTGCTAACGAACTACCAAGCTACAGCTACGTGTTCAACGTGCTGACTGCCGGCAACAGCGAATATATCGGTGCGACGCACTTTACGGAAGTCGCGTTCGTGTTCTACAACTTGCTCGGCGACGGCTACAACAACTCGGTGGCCACGGACCCGTTCCTGGACAAGCCGGAGAGCTACAAGCAGCTCGCTCGTGTGATGACCCGCATGTGGGCGAGCTACATCGTGCACGGGAACCCGAACGAAAACGGTGTGACGACCCTGGAATGGCCGGAGTACACGTCCGACAACGCGCAGAACATCGTGTTCGACGCCAACGTGACTGAGTTCGCCTACATTGCGCCGGACACGTACCACGCCGAGGGCATCGCATACTTGACGAGTCTGTATAATGCCACAAGTCTAAACTAAGACTGTAGTAATGTACCGGTGCTTTGAGTTATCATTTCGACCAGAAAATAATGTCAGCGTCGTTCACGTACAAGTGATCTCAGGAATCCTCCCGTTAGTAGGATACAGTACGTGTATTGTGCGTGCAAGAACTGCTTTATTGTCCGAACGTGTTGAACTGATGAAACCTGCTGCTGCCGCAGGGAAGAAGTGCTCAGATCGGCAGCAAACGATGTTGGTGCGTGGTTGCTGCAACTGTTGAAGTGGTGCCGTACAACGGGAAGGGATCACTCAAGAGTTGAAGCGGGAAGGGATAACCTCAAGATTTGCCGTTGGATCAATCGACCCGGCTTCATCTCGAAATGTGACGAGGCAGTCTACCACTTCCCGTCGACTTCAACTTGCGGTGCATTTGATGGACACAGTACATGTATGTAAAAAACCCACACCGATCACTTCGCTTGCAGCTACCCAGAGTTTTCAATTACTGTATCGTAACTGGACTCTTCTATAGCTTCAAGCACAAGACACACACATCAAGATGACTTTTCCAGCTAATTGCGCGTACGCTGCCTTCTTCATACAGTAGTGTTAGTTCGTCACGCTCAACGCATTATTGATGAACGCGATAGCTTCAATGCGGTAGATGTCTGGCTCAACGTAGGCCAGATCTGTCACATTGCCATCGAATACGATATTCTTCGGGTCGTCGAGCGTGTACTCAGGCCACGTGACGTTGGTTACGCCGTTGTTGTTGGGCGTCTGGTCCACGATGAAACTCGCCCACATACGCGTCATCATGCGCGCGAGCTGGGAGAAAGTCTCGGGTTCGTTCAGGAACGGGTTAACCGAAACAGAATTCTCGTATCCATTGCCGTCCAGGTTGTAGAGCACGAATGCAACTTCCTGGAAGTGTGTCGCTCCGGTGTACTGCGTGAGGCCATTGACGAGCACGTTAAACACATAACTGTAGCTGGTGACGTCGTTAGCCGCCCACATTTCAGCTATGTAACGACGTGGAGCGTGCATGCTCCTGTCACCTGCGTATGCACAAACACGCTTGTATATGATGCCGTAAGCGGTGTCGTTTCCTGGGCGTCCGTGAAGAGTGCCGGGGATGCCGATCTCCGGAATATCCGGGTACAAGTCTTCAAGCTCTGCTGCTGATTCCTCACTCTTGGTTTGGGTGACGAGGTATGCCAGGAACTGCTCCGTTGTGCTAATTCCACGGGAACCGACAGCTGTGCCCTCATCGTGGTTGCGCCGAGAAGGATCGGCACGCGCACAAATTTCCCCTTACTCAGCAGCGTTGCGCCGGCGTCCGGGATGAAATCGCCGTCGACCGTCGGACTGAAGGGCGCCGACGAAGCCACCGAGCTGTTGAAGATAGAGGAGAGCTCGCTTACTGGCACTAGACGGAGGCAGGCGAGTGTATCAGTGGCCGAGCTGCAGAATCTGTAATGTTTTTAAAGTACACGTCAAATGCCGAAGCGTTCGTATAGCTCGATAAAGCTCTAGCAGGAGCACCGGATTGCATGATACCACCTCGGAAAAGACCATCGTCGCGACCGCCGAACGCAATGAGTTGATTGCCCACGCTTCCGGCGCCAGCGCTTTCTCCCCAGATCGTGACCTTTTCTGGGTCACCACAAACGCTGCGATGTTTTCGCTGACCCAGTGCAGCGCAAGCCGCTGGTCCTTCAGTCACAAGTTGGCCACGCCCGTCTCCTTGACATCACTTCCCACATGAAGCCAAAGTCTTCGAGACGATAGTTGATGCTGATACCAATGAAAGGCTTGCCCGCTTGAGTGGCCTCGTTGATGATACTGGATAAATTGTATCGAGGATCACGGTTGCCGCCTTGAGAATAGCCACCACCGTGGATCCAGAAACCCACAGGAAGTCTAGTGTCTTCAGAGGTACCGCTTGGACGCACCACGTTGATCGTCAAGCAGTCCTCCGAGACCACATTGCCCAAAACCCACTGGTCGTTGCCATAGCCATAGCACTCTGGAGAGTACTCCGTCGCGTTCTTGGAATCCGCCCACGTCGTGTTTAGCGGCTCCGGATTGCGGAAGCGGAGGTCTCCGACAGGAGGTTGTGCGTAGGGCATTCCGAAGAAGAAGTCTTGGTCGTAGATTTCTTGGTAGACGCCGTAGTACGATCCATTCTTGATGGTAACCGTGGGTGGGATGTCAGCGGATGCTGGCACAAGAAGGAGCGCTGCAGCTACAAATGAGGGGTGCAGTAGGGGCATTGGGCAAAGGCGTGATAGCACTGGAATGCTATAGTCCCAGACACGCGTGCGGAGCTTTGAGAGAATTGAAGAGTGTGGTCACTTCAGTCCGAGGTTTTCGATGGTCAAAGGTAGGTTAGGGGATTACGGTATTCTGACCTAACCTACTTTTCAAAGGTAGGTCAGGTCAGAATGGGAAAATCTAAGGAGCTCGAGGTGTCAGAAACAAGGCCCCTGACCAACTAAGGTGAGCGCGTAGCCATAGCAAACCCGCGCGGTATTTACGAAGGGGGACCCAGCGCCGAGCATTCCAGCGAGCCGCTCATTGCACTCGCCAGGACATTCTATCTCCATAGCGCGAGCGAAGCGAACCGCGGTGGCAAGCGCAGCGCGGCTGGTTTTACCCAGAGGTTGGAAAAAATATATTGGCACGCACTTTTATTGCTAATGCATTGCGCATTTGTGTCCTGCAATACTACACGAGCTCGCAGTCGGGTATTGCAATATGTCGTCGTTGCGCAATACAGTATTTTCCAG
>LGSN01001190.1:0-12285 GCA_001314375.1 Phytophthora podocarpi
ACTTAACCTCTGTATGAACTCCGCTTAAGTACTGTCGGCACCTTCATGATATTCTACCATACCAGCGTGAACATGTTTTGGTTGAAGTGCTTGACTGAAACGGGAAAGCCGTGCTTGCCAACCGCCCCCTCTTCGTCTGTGTCGTCATCACCCGTCCAGAAAGAAGACTGCGACCCAGCGATGCTTTCTGCGGCGGTGGTGACATCCATCGGCTCTGCGCTTGATTCCGAAACAAAGTGCGGTGTCGTCGCTTTGTGCAAAGTGAAGATCTATTTCAGAATAGATGAGGTGCAACTCCTAAACGCCAGGAGGGGAAGTTGCAGTGCTAAATATAATTCTTCGTTAAAGGTATTAGCTACTGGATCACTCGGACACTACTGAGCTGTAGGAATATCAATGCGACTGATATATCTTCTGGATCAGGATCAACTTGATCCAGATGCATGTAGCTGGTATCAACAAGTATCTCCTTTTGCTCCGTGCCCCTGATCGCGTCTCCTCCTATTCTCCAGGGCCGCCGCCGCCGTTCCTGCTGCCGCACACGTCGCCTTCGAAAATACTATGCGATATCGCTAGAGACACTCCTGACATCAGCCACGGCCACATGCGCCTCGGACTCTGGATACGTTGTGATGTCGCTGACCACCTCCGCCATCATGTGCTGCTGCAAGTACTGGGCACCTTCGAGATCAAGTGCACGAGAGGAGTCACGCACATGGGTGGGCAACGTGAGGGAGCACAGTTGATGGCGATCAAGCGCAAGATCCGCAACCTGGAATAGATCGGTCCGTGCCATCCACAGCCTGCTCGCGTGATTTGGCCAGCCGCATGCTTTCGACCATGATGAGTGCGTCGGTGGACGCGCCGTTCGAGTGCGTCGACTTCTCGTCGGCGGCGAACAGCACATAATTTCAAGCACTCAAGGGGAGGCTGTTCAAGCGGGACAACGGCAATACTCGGAACGACGGCGACTCTTTAGGCTTGGGCAGAGTCGGTGACGATTGCTGAGAGTGCGGTGGGGCCGACGACTGTGTCGAAATGCGTTGCTCTTGACTCGGCTCTGGAACGAAGAGGGATGGATTGAGTGAATGGTCCAAGATCAGTGAAGATCGAAGACACGTAATTCGCCACAGGATCACCGTAATTTGAACGCAGTTTAGCGAGAGCAGCAGCAAACTCAACCTGTTTCTCAGCACCTTGGATTTTCCAGATCGCGTTCTCAAATACCTGCCTGACATAGCCATATGCTTTTTTCATGGTGCTCATCAAATGCACAGTGCAATAACGCAAATTGATGCGCACACCTATACCTCTCCACTGATCTCTGTCACAGAAGACTGCTCTACCCTGTAGCGTAATTCCACTATCATGACACCGCTCCAGAAACCAAACTATGTTGCACTCATTCTCCACATTTATCAATGCCGTAGCCAACGAGACGTTATGTCCATCACCGTCTCGACCGATACTGAAAGAATGACGCCATTGTACTTGGGGTGCTTGCAGTGGGCACCATCAAAGCCCAGTATCGGCAGCAACGCGTGTTGGCTACTGATATTAACCCCAGATGATAAGAAACCGCGCAAAATGCGTTGGCACAGGCCAACGTCGAAGTGAATCGCTGTTCCAGGGTTAGCGTCTCGTAGTTCCGCAAGAAGGAATGAAATCCTTCCAAAAGGCGAATTCCAGCCAACATCAGCTTCGTCTGCGACTGCGTCTTTTGCTCAGTGAAGCTTAGACCGACAGCCCTGCAAGTATGCGAGATCTCGAACTTGTACCATGGAGATTAGCTCCTTCCGTTTGATTCTAAGATTAGCTAGAACTACAACCCTAAACGTCGGAAGAAACTCCATCTGGCCCTAAGTGGGCTTGGCGATCGACGCACAAAAGTCGTGAAGCTGATCTTGAAGCTTGGTCATGTACGTGTGCTTCGTGCCGTCTCCAAACACCTGGCACGTAACTCTCACCTCCCACCCAAATCCTTTACTTTCTCAAGCGTATTGTGTTTTTTTTTGTGCCACAGTCACTGTTGTATGGGGCAAGGTATCGCTTCTTTGTGTCGTACGAATAGTCTTGCATGAAGAACGTTGCGAGATGGCCGATTTGGAACCGCTGTCCAAGCGATAATTCGGCAGCCCCGTGGATGGCAGCCAAGTCGACCAGAGCTCTACTAGCATTGGAGGTCATTGTCGATATAGATCTTCGGTAGCTTAATGTAACAACGGATAAGCCACAGCTGGAGGAGTTGGGCAGAAGAAGCGTCAAAGTAGTTCCAGTGAACTGGTAAATAGGGCTGTGCTGCTTCAAAGCGCAATGCCTTGAATTAGTTCCTACCTAAGCAATGCTGAGGAAGCGAGGACGAGGAACAGGACGACCTTCGCCCTCAGTAGGTGGTCCACTTAGTTACGACTGGTACTGGTGCTGCTTTTGGGACTAGTGTGTAATAAATAAAGTACTACTTCTACGGCAAACGCCGTGCCTTTTGTATGGAATTCTTGGCGCACATCGACCGGCAAATTCCATGAATGCAAAAATGACATACATACAAAACGTAACCCTTTTGTTGTAAAACGTGGCATAACGCATCGTTTTACAAGTATACCCAATCAAATGTGTTGATTTCATTATTGGCCAATAATATGGCTACCGCAATATTGTCTAAAACGATGCATTATGCCACGTTTTACATATCTATTGTAAATTTTAAATCAGTCATCTGCCCAATATTGTATTAGAGGCTACTGAAAAGGTTAGTAAATGTGGCATAATGCATCGTTTTGGAATGTTATCTTGATTAAAGTATAATAGTTTATAACAAGAAGTGTATGGACAACAAAAGGGTTAAGTGAAATCACCAATAATCAAAAATCAAGTGGAATTTGTCGTGCATTTTGATCGAAGAGTTCTGTGCGATGAAAGAAATAGAAGCATCAGATCTACCCGTGGCTTGTGTGCTCAAATTAGTCAAATTAGCTCTGTGTAGTAGGTTGCGTTGTAAGTCCACGAGTTAATGTTCGGCGACACACGAGAATTCAACATACGTGAAGGAACGAATGGCCGAAAGCATCGTGTTTCTGGTAGACTGAAGCATTGCTTTTAGCTATCACCCTGTACATCGAAAAACCGAAAGGCGCCTTCTCTCACAAAGGGAGCTCGTTACTTCCCTGAGCAACCCTCGTCGCCGTATGACGAAGGCCCTGAAAGAAAACGCCTCATTTGAGAATCTAAGTCGCGAGGCTGGAAACATTCTGTTGATACATAGAGGTGCACCGTCGCCGAGTGCACGTTGCCAGAGTGGACATTCCTGTCACGCCGCGCTACTCTATTGACGTGAAATACTGCATAAAAACATGCGTAGATAGGATATTCAGGTCTACTATCCTTCGCAACGGCACTGTAGAGAGCCACTCGGCTATGATCTTCCCGTTGATTGTTTGGAGCGCACGAACGGGCTGGTAATCAGCGGTCGCCGACGATCTTCGTCCGCGTTACTGTCCAACCACTCTACGAAGCGATACGTGGCTCGTAGATAGACGTGCTTGGTTTTCTCAGCGGTTGTATTACCCAGCATTCCCTCAACGCCCGCAGTTCTAACCGAGGAGGTTGTCATCTACAAGGTTTCCTCCTCAACCCCAATCTTGCTCCACGGGAAATATAGTGGTTTTGCGTTGTCTTCTTGCTGACAGAGCTCTCCCTCACCCCGACACTGTGCCTGCTCATCGTGCCATTACATACCGATTACTCATCTAGGTCGAGTTGGTACGGTGGTGAATGAGATCGCTATTCTTACAAGTCTTATAGCCTGTAGCCGCGGTTGTTGCCTGAGGTGCTGTTGTACCAGGCACTTCCATTACAGCTCATTTGCTTCTTCCTCAACTGAGCTGCAATTGCTACTGCAGGCCGAGAACAAAACCACGTAATTTCTATTGCACATACGCATAAGTCAGGATACGAGAAAGCACCCTCTCATGTTTGGGTAAATCACGTACCAGTTTGTGACGATGAGGGTGCTGGTCTACGCGCGGTACACCCGCCATCAATGCTTTCTAGTGATGCATGTATCGTCAACGGGCCGAGTCAAATCTTACCATTATATCTCTGCAAAATGGCCGAAAAATCAGAATAAGAATGGAGTACGTTCAGTTTTGCAGAAATACATTTACCTATCTCGAGATTATACTTCCATGTCTCCGGAGAAGACGCGGCTACAAATATCTCTATCTGACCGAATATAAACGAGGAACCCCCGAGAAAAATATTCCGCGCCCCTTTTCGTGGCTTGCGCCAGCCGCCTGGCGTTATGTAGTAATTTCTAGAATGTCAGTACGTGATAAGCATCAAGACGGCATACACAATGTAGCACGACGACCGCCTTACACATAGCCCAGACCGCGCGCTGGAATCGCTTTCCACTTCCCCCGCAAAAGAAATCCCCATACAAATTTGAAAGCGACGTCGTTGTCTACCCCTTGCCATTTTTCAAATGGCGACACGCGTCTAATAGCAAGGAATGAAGAGAGGATCCCATTTTCGAAAATGTGGATTTCTTTGTCGACACCTTTTCCCTACTTTTGCGGTGAAATCCAATAGGATCCATTTGCTTGATTGATCCATCACACGACTCGAAACCACCTATACTTTATTCAAGTGAAGATAAACCTTCCATCTCAGTGTAAAGTATCGGAATATATCTGCCGTCTCCGAAGGGTTAAGTTGCAAGCCACAGAGCAAGCCAAGAGTGTAAGGCAGTGGTTCTTGGAGACTCAGGAAGACTTACTGGCGGCACGGCGGACGGGGGTTCCGCCTTTTGCGACGCGTGACTGGAAAACTGGCATTTTGTAAGCTGTGGTGGGAAATATTTAGATTAGTAATGCATGTTGGTCTAGGGAACTGAAAAACGAATCATTCGAATAATCTTCATTTACAGTAGATGTTCATCCATGTCAGTGCAAGTAGGGGTTTGTCTAGCACGAATGCTCTGAATCATGTACGCGTTACACCGGGTGGAATGTACTTCAGCACCATTACGTCTTCGAGCGTTTGTAAGTCCATCTTCATTCTCTGGTCAGAATAGACGAGCTTGACGACGAGTAAAACCGCTCACAGACGTTGGAAGTTGGCGGGATATAGGAGGCATCGACGAAGCTAGGTTTGCGCTGGGCAGTCGTGCACCACTTGTACGCAGCACTGACGAAGGACACCTTCTCCTTCTCCGCTTCCTTGCTCTGCGTTGCGTTCGACTTCTTAAACGGAGAATATGTAGCTCGCCCTTCTAGCATCAAGGGCCTCGCCACGCTGGAGCTTGTCGAGACCAGATTCCAAGGCTGGTGTCACGACGTGGGAAGTCGTCGTAGAGAGGTGCTGCATCGTCACTGGAAATCGCTTGATGGCGTGGTCGAACAGGTCTTGCGCGGCCACCAGCGTCAGCTGCTCGTCCTGCAGCCCCTTGGTCGCCTCTTCTAGACTTTACAAGCTCTTAAAGAGCGTATCCCCGTGCGCAACGTCTTGGGCGATGAAAAACAGCGCTACAAGATCGATTTTTTCTAGGTCTTTGAACTCTATCTTCTCGACGAGAGGGTGTAGCTTTAGGAAACGACCCACCATCTTGTAGGTACTTAACCAGCGCGTCACGTTGTTGAGCTTCGGGTGCAACTTAGTCATCTTCAACAGAACCGCTCTGCCCTTAACCGATGTCAACTTCTTCATGAACTTGTGGATGCGATCTATGACGGCCGTGTGCTTCACCAAGAATGCCTTCACGCCGAGGTTGAATCTGTGACTAGCACATCCAATCAGGGGGAGTGCGGCTTCTTTTCGACCAGCTCGTTCGTTGAGTAATTATCACCAACCCGAAAGACTACTGATCTCCACGGGCGGTCATTCACCGAAAGCATGTTCGCAAAGAAGTCGAAGTGAGACTGGGCAGACAGATTAGATTCGTCGTCGAGCGGGCAAGAAGAACGTAGCGGCTCTTGCACTGGAATTTGCCATCTTCACTCCCACATGAAGGGTCCTTGAAGACAGCAAAAAGAGCCACGTAGTGGCGGCTTGAGGCCGTCCAACCGTCGATCACTAAGCAGAACTGCATCGGCAGAATAGCCTATATTTTTATACGCAGACTGCTGGCGGTTCTGTGATGTAGATCCTGACTGTCTTGGTGGAGATGGAGGAGAGCGTAGTGTTCTGCAGTGTCAGCGCCCTCTCGCAGAATGAGAGAGGTAGGTTGTCCCGGATGATCCATCGAATCCACTTGTAGATGTCCTGCTCCCGCTGCGTCACATGCCGGAGGATGAACGCTGTTTCAGTACGGATAGCGGTGGGAGTGACTTCCACGTAGTTAGGGTGTTTAGATTATACGTGTGATCAAGTTCGTGTAGCCACTACCTGGCTTTTTGACCATGTCTGAGCAGTGCTGGCACTGATGTCGAGTGTCGCCTTGACGGGGGTCGCTCATCGGCTTGAAGTACGCTGCAGCCACGTCCTTGTTTGTGATCGACATTGCAGAATAATGAACGACGTGCTGTGTTGCCTCAGGGATCCGCTCGCGTGGGTTGAGGATCAACTCTAGCCAGCCAAAGTGTCTGACCTGCGCCATCCACTACTTCACCACAATTCAATTTGAATTGCCAGTGATGGAAATGAATAAATAAATTACAATATTCACACTTATCTATATTTAATTTCACTCTTTCCACCCGTGTTTGTAAGTGCAAGACATTTATAAATACAAACACGGTCAAACATATTTATAATCACGTATAAGAATAGAGCAAAAAAAGGGCGTTAGAATTCCTGAAAAATAATATATAGCAAACTAAACATACTGAAAGTAGTACAGAGCGTAGCCTACCGGACCGAAAAAAAGTAAACAATGACTTGACTCCCGCTTACATTTCACCGTGAGCCCAGTGCTCCGTCACACCACTTAATAAGTTGGATATTATGCCGTAGAGAGCTTCTTAAGAAAACACAGGAGACCGCTGGCGACACTACGCTTTGAGTTTGACAGGAGATGCACAGCTGAATACGACAAGCCATCAGAACCTATTACTCTGGAGTGTCGACAAGCTATTGTGTCACTCCCGTGAGAAGATACAACCCACTTTTCTTTTGTAACATCTCCGTCAAGTAGTAGCTAGCTTCTTTAGGCCGCGTTCGCCATGCTTGGCTCGAACCAAATCATTTGGGAAAACGTCGAAATATATATTGTTTGAAGCAGCTGATTTGCGAAAACAACCTCTGGCAGCGTGTGTACCCGGAATCATGTAGCTTTTTTTCTTGATGTTGGCTTAGATACGGTCACACGTGCCATGACGAACAGGGACAAGAACCCGAGGACCAAGTTTGACGAGGTTCACATGATGTTGCACTTTCAGGGAACATGGCCTATTTCTAACAAGTATATACCAAACCTGTCTTTTTCTTCATTTTGTCGAATCCACGTGAGACGAAGCATTGATTTCTCGACGTGTCGTACGTCCATGTCGATCACATTGCTAATAAGACATGGTTGACAGAAGATATAGCGCGAAAAATTAAAGAGCGGAAAGCGTCCTACTTAAACTTTGTACTGTTGATTTAGTAATATCGTTTTGGTTTGTTATTGTAGTGTGTTGTGTCTGTACTTCCTAGCATTTGAATGGTTACTGCAGGTGTAACCTCTGCTGCAAACACTCAGGGAAAAAGCACCACACGCTCCAAGGATAAGATACGTGACACTTCAATTGAATACATCATCGAGTATTGGAACTCGGCAACTAAAACATGGAAGGTGGTGAGTCGCCCAACTATCACGGTAACTTTGACTGATACATTTGAAAAGTGGTTTACAAAATTGTGCGCCACGCTTAAAAAAGACTGCAGCCCGTGCAATATTCACATAGATGGAGCCTCTTTTAGCAATAGTCTCACTGAAAAAAAGCTGACATTCAAATATGGTTCACAGATCACGAACGGTTATCATTTTGTGTAACAATTGGGTAATATTTAAAAGTAACAATTTGTTTTGGCTTTTTATTACGTGTTAGCTATGAGGAGAAAACTGCATTTAATAAGCTCTTTATGCGTATACAACCTGACCGACATATACGCGACGTAACTCATCGATACCAAATATGATCACTTGGTGTACCCCCCCCCCCGTACCACCCGTAGCTGCAGCCAATCGAAAGGTTATGAGGTTGGTGAAACAGCGCATTGTATCGAACCTTGCTACACACACTAGAGAGGTTAACGCTAACGTCGACGACGAGTTCCACAATGCCACGGATGAAAAATTGGACAAAAGATTACCCTTATGTCCAGAAATTTGAAAAATAGTACGCTACAGTACTGTGCAACTGAGACCTCGTAAGTGATGACGCTGTTTACTAAACCAGCCAATCAGCACCTCGTATTCTATGGATTATCCGCACTTTATGAGCTCCACAATAATAGCTTTTGAACCCAAACCACTGCGAATCACGCTATTCTGGCCTCTGATATGACGTAAAACAGCTTTCCCCCCACCTAATAGCAAGTTGGTTCAGCAATAAGGGGTGTAGGTTTTATGGATAGCCCAAAAACGATGTTTATACTCGGAGATTGTCAGCAGCCTAGTCTCACACAAAATACCTCGCGTAATAAATAGCACGTTATTTGTAATGCTTTCACTTAATATAGACTATGTAGACTGTGACTCGGATTATTTAGCCATTTCTGACAATCGACTATATCAGCATGCTTTGGGTAGTCATCAAAAATTTGTTCCGAACGCTTTTGAGGTTGATCGCCGCATTCACTACTTAGGTTTTCATTGCCACAAACGAACCCTCTAGGATCAACTCCAATATAATAGTAGTAGACTAACACAATACGCTGGTCGCTAGTAAAGTACTGGCTCGTTCCCATAAAACGAACTCTTTCGTACGTGAAGTCAACTGAATTCAACGACTGATTATCGAGATCCTCTAGACGACTACTTGTACGTTCCTGTGACCTTTCCTGTCAGAGACGCGAGCCCGTTCGCGTTCCTCCAGGCGCTGCTGGCGTATCGGCGAAATTCCATCTGCCCACTTTTGACGGCCCCTCGCGCTCCCTTTTCCCCAAGCGTTGCTGATGCACCCTCGAAGAATTGGTATCTTGTTGAGCTTTACGCTATGCATTTTGTGTGTTCATCCGCGACCGCCGAATATACACAGTCTGGTATGCCAATCCATCATCCTAGTCTAGCCATTACCGTTCTGCTGCTACCGGTGTTCCATTTACACCCAGTGGTTTTGCGTTTCGAAAGGGGGCAAACCGTTTTGAATGCAGATTACATACTGACAGAGTTCTCGTCTGTGTACCTTTCAGTCTCAAAGCATCAGTTCGAAAGAATCCATGCGCTGGATAAACACGGGCAGCCCCAGTAAGCGTCTTGCATCATGTAGTAGTCGCCCGTTATCAATAAGACCGCATTCGCCCTCCCTCTCTTTGCGCCCAATTCCTCGCAGTTAGTCATATCGGTAGAACCAGTTCACAGCTGGAAAATATCGACAAGTGTTCCCATCGTCGTCTGCTTTGCCGAAGATGGTCGCATCAGAGCGATTATTGCCACATACATAGATGGAGGGTATGTAGCTAAACTACAAAGTAATAGTTTTAGCTGTATGAGGATAATTTGTGTATCATCTACTTAGCAATAGTTTGTATGAATGTGGGGAATATATGGCCAAAGTGCAGTATAATGATTGTGTCACTTTTGAAATTTACAACCGTTAGGGACAGGAAATAAGAATCAGTGGTAGTGTGAACAGTGGAGAGTGACCGACGGGCAAGTTGCGGGATTAAAGGCACACCCCACGGAGGAAAATGCCGGGCCACCACATTATTGTGTTCTCTAGAGTTGACAACGGAGTCAGAACCGTCGAGCATGTCCAAGCGATCGACGAAGGAGCCCGATTCTTCCAAACATACTGCTGATGTGGCTATAACTTGTCCAATGGAGGTTGAAATCCCAACACCGTCGACCCACCTTCCAGCTTCGACATACGAGCTAATGGCGCGCACAACATTTCCTACCTGGGTTGAATTAATCGCTCACATCACATCCTATGTGGGGCGACATTTTAATCATTCAAGTACGTCAAAGTGTTAATTACAATGATGTAGTTCTTATAGTCAGGTAACACTTAATATCGTCCATGTATGTACAGAATAAGCAGTTCGATCACGATACCAGGTTGAACAAATCGAGAAAAACGAATATGCAGTACTAGCCCTACTGTATAAGTACATCCACGGATGGAAATATCGGAATAGAGGGATCGAGAAATATTCTCGGAGCTCGAACGATCGACGGCGAGCAATACAATCGGCGTCCACCTATTCATCCCCAAAACGCACCCATAGTCCCCTAAAAAACCCGAAAAGTATTCCAGAAATTAGGAACCATTACCCTGCTTTTACTTAGAACCATTTTACCCCTTAACCCCCCCCGCACTCACGGGGTTTCTCGTGTCTTGTCTACGACCCCACATGTTGTATATACAACATGTCATAGAAAGTCTCATTTGACTTTAGTATTGCCTGTGGTAAGTACGATGTCTTTTTATGAACTGCGGGAAGATTACTGACTTTCACTGCATCACTATGTTCGGAAATGTTGTCTAATCCACCTGCGCTGTGGCGCGAATTCCGAACAGGGTGTATATCCTCCATCTTGGGTAGTCCTTTTTGTTAGGAATGAACAGAGGGCAAACAAATTTGCCAGACTATGCAAGGAGTAATCATTGATTGTGAAAAATGATGGGGTCGAAAGCTCACCAGTCGTTGAAATCAAGCGAAATGCCTTTTCCTACTCACCACTGCCTTACGCTTCCTCGCCAGACTCCCCCGCCGATACCGCGTTACTTCCGCTGACTTCTTCCTCCTCCTTAGCTTCGTCACCCTGAGAGGCAGTGGGGCGGCGCTTTTTGCTAAGCTCCCGCATTTGAATGCCGCGACCTACACGAGGGCGTGGGCGCTCCTCACCGTTCTTCCATTTGATGTGTCAGATTTGGTCACACGTCATGTTATTACCAGGATAGTTTTGAGGACGAATGCGATCGCAGAGGTAGACACTGTATCATACACACGACAATGGCTTAGTATAGATTCACAATACACAGCCCCATACTCTCTTACCGCTTGTTCTCGTCGCTGCAGGCCTCACAGTAAAATCTCGTTGCGCAGCGCTCACCCACTTTCTGCTTCCGAATAGAACAAACCTTACACTGGTGCTGTGGTCGCTTGCGAACACCCTCACGAATCTGCGTCCATTCTGGAAACTCGACGAGCTTGTGCCCAGATGAATTCCCGACTGCACTTGGGTGGGAGGGATCTGGTCAGAAACACTATACATAATCAAAAACGCGGTAGTCAATATACAACATGTACAACGTGCCAAATATAAAAAATGGCGTATTTACCTCTTCGATGAAATCTGCGGTAGTGACCTGTAGGAGCTGCGCCTGCAACTCCTCCAGAAATTCGGCGTGATCCGCGGCCGCTTCACCTCTCTGCTTCTTCCCCTCGCGATAGATGATGAACGCATCCCCGATCGCCATGTCAACGAGGCCCAAGAAGATGATCTTGTAGTATTTTTTGAAGCGGACGGATAGCTGCAGTGAATAGCGCTGCAGCCGCAATTGGTCGTGGATATCTAACCCGCCCATCCAGCGGTGATAGTCGCGCATCGCGGACGGGCAGGGTATAATCGCCCTCTGNCAGCTGTGGGCAGCCCTTCGCGACTACAATAGTCGCCGAGCCTCGCGGCACGTCCGCAGGACGTGATACTTTTCTCGTTACCAATGCAGGTGGGAACTCCTTCTTGTTTGTCTGTATCGTGCCCACTGTGTAAATGTTTCGGGTCAACAGTTACAGCACCAGCTCCACAGATGTGTAAAACCGGCCGGTCATCACGACATGAAATACACCGTCCTGGCGAGGAGGAAGAACCTTGCGTAGATTCCGGATCACCGCCGCTGGGACAGAGTTAGGGTCAGCCGAAAACTGTGTGCAATTCACCTCCGAGTTCGTCAGAGTGTTGGTCAGCCCCGCAGCAGACCTCAAGCCGAGCATGGTGTATATACAGTATCATCGACAATAATCGTGAGTCAATATACAACATGTAGAACTTAGCCAAAACAAAAAACCGCGGTCTCCACGTCATAAACACCTTCGTGTCCCACTTGTGGGGCTTGTCCTTCATGAACTGTCTGGTGACGTTGTGACGGCTTCGGGATGGAATCATAGCCTCATCAAACGCTAGCACGGGGGGGGGGG
>LGSN01001191.1:0-11955 GCA_001314375.1 Phytophthora podocarpi
GCGTGATCCACGGTACACACGCATAATTCGCGAATATTGGACTTTTTGTTCCTGTCGTCTAATGACAGTGTAAACAACTATTCGGTGATAATTGGATGGTTAGTATTTAGCGGGTGTACCTGCAGCGATCGCGCGATGATGCGTTAATATCATAGCGCAGCCTACTCGGTGCCGTAACAGCTGAGTATATGGCCCTGAATAGGGGTTGTAGCTGCCACGACGTCCAAGCTTNCACAACAGGGAAGGGTGTGTGTGTGTAGGGGGGGGGGGGGGGGGCTGACAACGTAGTGAGACTGATTCGCTAGTTACTTAACGGTAAGCAAAGGTGTTTAAATCATTTTCAATCAAAGTTGTCAACTGCTGCATCGATGGTGAACTGATACGCAATCTGTGGTCACTTTAAATCAAGCCCATCGACCCAGTTTCGAAATTCCGGAGTATCCTCCATTTCGTTTCATCGACAGCTGTAATGGCGAGTGAATTGATTCGCGACCTGTGGTTTTCCCGAGCGACTCGAGCGGCTCGGCAGCATCCTGAAGGGCGTGTGGGAGTGCGAAGAGGAACGGTGCGCCTTCCGTGTCGCGAAAATGGTCTGGATGGAATTTCTGTGCATTTGTTTGGAACTGATGTCCCAGGAAGCGGGAATTGTCACTATCATGCCGTCTGGACGGCTGCTGAGTTTGCGGGTGTCCGTCGGCCGTTTGGGATGGAAGCCTCAATCCACGTATTTGAATTGAGAGTTAAGGTTGGAATCGAGGTTGTACGTCTACTTGAAGAGAAAAAATTCATAGTGCTTTTGGGCACGAGCCTCTGCATGTGGGCGAGCTGGTAGCTCGCCCAAATCAGTACTTGGAGTATTCGGGGGTGATACCACTTTCTGCGATGGCGTGCATGCTGAAACGTCGGATTGTTACCTTGTGTGCTGATGGAATTTACGTTGTTACTCCCACTGAGCTCGGTTCTCTGATCGATTAGTCTGCGAAGGAGGACCCAGTTATGATCTATCACTGTGCGGCCGGTCGTATCGCTGATAACGTATCTCTCTCGATGCGAGAAATCACTATGTCGCTGTTGGCTTTCCTGATGGTGATGAGCGGCATTGCATTTCAGAAACTATTCGTCGTCGATGTGATGTGCGCCCGAAGCCGATTTTGGTAGAGATGGAAAGCGTAAATTCTCGCCAGAGCAAACGACCATGTGAGGGATCAACTAAATTACCCGAGAAACGATCGAGGTACGCCCAACCACAGAAAAGTCTTATTAATGTTTCATCAAGTGAAAGAATCCCCTTGGAACTATTAATTGAAAAAGCTACATCAGTCACGAATTTGACCGGTGAAGAATTAACACTTCTCAGGCGAAACTTTACAAACATCCGCGGCTCGCACTACTTTATTTTCACTGCTGTTCGACCGATCTTGCTACATGCGTTTTTGGCGACGAAAAGGTAGAAGGGCTAGACAGTGAGGCTACCGTGGAGTGTTTGCTGAACAAATTGGCTAAGCCGATTAGTGCTGGAACGGCGAAATCATGCCAAGATCGGGTCCAACGTAGTTCCGGTAGCTCGGGAGATCTTTGGGCATGCGCTTGATGCTGCGAGTTTCTTAATACGGTCGAAAATCGCGTACATTTGGTGACATCTGACATGCTGCATCGCGACTTTCAATTGACTACACCAGAAGCAGATGAAATTAATAAAATGCCGCAGTGGATTGTGAGACATCATCTTCAGATTTTGCGAAAGGGGAGACAACTATATCACTTGAACCCAGAGCTAGTTCACGACTTGGATGCAATTCCGTTGTGCACTAAGTGCGCGTGTGATCCTTGTAAATCGAAATTTAGTATCGCTTCTGGACATGATTATGGGCTACGCGGTACTTTACCTGAATTAGGAGAGGTTGCTAGCAAATGCATCGCTCCAGTGAGATCGTTTAAGATGGAGACTGCGATATCTGGGAAGCACGCCATCGGGCACGCAATTTGTTTTCCATCTGATGGTCCTGTGAAATGTTCGAAGGTACTACCCTGTACATCTAAAAACAATATCCAGAGGGTGACATTTGTGGGGCCTCGCGGGGAATGGAAAACTCAGAAAAAACTCTATGAGAGTATTTTTCAGCTGCCTGTAGATACGATGTACTTATGGATGCGTGTGTTTATGCATAGTCATAAATACTTCAGGGATAACCATATTCGGGTTGATGAATCGGAAACGACAAAGCTCGCGTCAGCCGCCTTAGAATCAACACTGTATGATGAAGTGGAGATTATAGAAAGCGAAAAGGCTAAATCAATGGATGATGATGTGGTAGCAGAACGTTTTGGAGAGGAATACAAAGACGATGGTAAGGATGTACCAATTATTTCGAAATCGGCTGTATTGAAAAATGTCTACAGCTTGGATTTGTCGGTGAGGAATGGGGCAGTTGATGCGATGTTAAAGATGCTCGATTAGAAATCGACAGATGCTGTCGAATCCCCTCTAGTTACTGTCGAACGTGGCGGAGAACTTATTACGGAATCGTCCCAAAATGGAGACATGATCGCGGCAGCGTTTCCGCAACTTTTGATGAAAGGTGGCAAGTGTCTTCCTCGTGGCACCTGGCCAGCAACACTAATAAAGCACTTAATGCGGTACTATGACGGGAGATTTGAAAAAGATACTGCCTTAGTGGCTACTCTATTCAATCAGCTTCAACACCACACGGCCATAAAGAGAGCGGCGCAGGTTGGTTCGACTCGTACTGCAGTTCTTATACGTCTTGGAAAACTGGCAAAGTCACAGGAATTTAGAGAGGTGCTTATCAAGGCCACGGCGAACCCCGATTCGGCTCAATCAAAGCGGGCAAATGCCTATCTACTACGCATATTGTCGTTAGTTGGAGGTTGTGTGCCATTTTCGCCGTTTGAGCGGGCAACAACGCGCCCGAAAATCGGTGCGTTGAGAGCTCGATATGGAATACCTCAGCACTGGGTTACTGTTGCCCCTCCGGAGCATCACGATCTCGAACTACATCGTATTGCCGCGCTTCGAGAATGTAATGCCTGGAATCAGCCAAATATTGTTTTTCAACAAAAGGAGGTTGTCAAGATGATTTACCTGATTCTGTACGCTCCAATGCTCGAGTCAGACTAGCTATCTCGAATGCATATCCAGCTTTGGCCGCGCGTGTATTTCAGAGGTGCAAAAACCAAATTTATAATGACATTGTGCGATGCAACGAAACTAGTGACACAATAATTTCCCGGTATTACAGTCAGAGAGAAGTGGGGGCCTATGGAACGATAGCAGCACATGCAGCAGTAGTGGAGCCTCAAACCGATGGAAGACTTCATATTCACATGTCGCTCTATGGTTCAAAGTTTAATCCGGTGCTGTTATCGCGAATTATGTGTTCTCCTGCGCTATGCAAACGTGCCGCTCTGTGGTTAGAATTGGTGTGCTGCACCCGATTTGATAAAACGGTACACGAGTGGCGTGATAGCTACCTCTCTAAATCTGGTAGCCTGCCGAAAGCATTTGAAAACTCCCTACCCGATACATCAGCTGACTTCGAGGCTTTTCTTATAGCTGCACAAATGCGTGCAGTAATTACAAACTTCCATTCGCATACTTCTACCTGCTTCAAGGGCAACCGAGGAAAGTATATGTGCTGCCTTGCTAGGCCTGCCGGTGTGCATGAAGGTCCGATGTGCCCGTTGATTGTGACACGAGAACGCAAGGGTAAAACAAGCGCGGGAATTATCCCGATAGTAGTGGGGCACGAATTACATCCACCCATCCTCAATGCTGTTGGCAACGGTTATTCATACATGAACGGCGAAAGTTTTCGTCCACATTGTGAAGGGCCGTTATTATGGGAGCTTACGAGACCGGAAACCGATACTAACGTCGTTGAAACCAATCTTATACTTGCTGCACTAACGTCCTCGCACACGAACTCATCGATCATCAATGGTGAAGATTCTGGCGACATGATTGAAGAATACCAGCAGGCTTACATGACGAAAGAATATGCTGCTCTAAAGGGGGCTGCATCAGCTCTACTGAGTGCGGAGCATAATGTAAAGTACCGAAGCCAAGCCGACGACTCTCAGACCGAATTACGAATTGGAAAATATTTAGCAACTAGAACGATCAATAGTTTTTCGGGGGCGCACGAATGGTCTCATTCCCTTATGGTATATGCGATCACTGGTCATCGATCGTTTATATCGAGTGACACATTTTGGTATGTCTTTCCGTTTGCACTTGTAGACTACGTAAAGGATTTGAGAAGTGGGGATGAAGATTCTATTGTTACGGAGGAAGCCCACGTGAATAGAGTTGAGCCAAGCACCATCGAAGAAGAACTAGCTGGTCTTGTTGATACGACCAATGACGAGGACCACGCTAAAGTTGGTATAACGCGCCAATGTACCGGCAGCGGCGTGCGGACTTTCAAAGTTAACGGTGAAATTAGCTTCTTGGCGCAGGCGGAATCTTATTATCATCGAGGAGAACATTTTGTGGATTTTTCTCCTATGGAATTTGAGTGTATTGTTGATGTACTTCCAGCGAAAAAAACCGAGAAAAGGAAAACAATGGTAGTGGAAGACCCGCACGAGGAGGCTTTGCCTTTGGATCATCCCATCCACTCTTCAAAACGCATCTCGGATTTATTCGAGCAAAAATGCTAACCCCTGTGTTTGGGGGTGCCCCTCCCCCGACGTGGAGCAACACTGTTGAAAGCCCCACTGATGAAAAAAACTCAATAAACTTGCGCGATATTTGTTGTGCACGTTTACTTCGTGGAATTCGATGGGACCAAATTGGTCTTTTGACGCAACGGGCTTGCTGAACATGTGTAATTCTTGGGATCACAATTCAGCTCCGATAATCCAAAGAGAACGCTGTCGATATGTCAGAAACTTAATGAAAAAGGGATACCGCAGTAGTCGCAACGAACAAATAACCACAGACTGGAGGAATCGAAGAGCAGATTATTGGAAATCAGCTCGGACTAAACCGAAGCAAACGCATACTGGTACACCTTATGAACCGGAATTTGAAGGAATATTATCTCCTAACAGAGATCTTTATGAACTTCTTACACGCGCCGCCGTTGATTCTGCTACTAGACGATCTAGCCTTGCTTCCTTGAAATCGACATTTTCAGCAGTGTTTCAGGACAGTGTTGATGACAATGATGATGTACAACTCCTGCAATCGGTGGATTCTAGTACCGTTCCTTCGCAAAACCCCATATTTCACTTTACTGGGACTGATGCACGCGAGCATGGTGAAAACAGCTTATCTAGGATTGCCACCTCTATCCAAATGCTTCAAAGTAATGCCAGCGATTCAAACGGACAACGACCACCTAAAGAAGGAGGAGTTGGTGGTGTTCACGATCCCTTCGAAGATGAGTGCTTCATCGAGCCGTGTGAATTATCTAACGAGCAACTCACTGTCGTTAAATCGGTTTTGAATGGTATCGATAAGGGTCAAACGGGACAAACACTCACCTTGGTTCATGGTGGTGGAGGCACCGGAAAATCATACGTCGTCCAACGAATATGTAGTGAAGTCCACCGACGTCGATATGAAGTGGTATCAACATGCCCTACAGGGGCAGGAGCATGTCGATTGATAAACGGAAGAACATTCCATTCTGCCTTGAAGTGCAGCAAGAAGGGAAACCGACTGTCAGCACAATCTGCAGCTTTCTTAAGGCAACTTTTTGGCCCGAACGTTGCACTTGTGATTGTTGACGAGATCTCGATGTTCAAGGCAAAATACTTGGTTCTGCTCGATGAACGACTTCGAGGGCTCTATGACACCAATAAACTGTTCGGCGGTAAATCCATTTTGCTGGTACGCTGCGCTATGCTTACAAGAATCAACTGATACATCAATGCTTATATATCTTCTTTTTTTTGCATTTTCGGTAGACAGGTGGTTTTTTGGCAGCTCCAAGTCGTGAGAGGAACTTCTCTTTGCAAGTGTATGTACATGCAAACAAACGATCCTGTTCTACTGCGAGCTAGGTACTTGTTTTCTCTGTTCAGCGTTTTTACGTTGCAGAAACAACAAAGAGCAAGCGAGTGCCGTACTCAACAAGCTTTACTTGAGCGGTTCCGAAGACTACCCAATATTTACCCAGAGCAGAACCGGTGGAACAAATCTAACGCGGCCTACCATCCGATTGACGAAAGCATGATTAACGCTCTAACTCGGCCACTGACACAACAAGACACAATTAATGATGAAAGCTGGATAAATGGATCTGTGGTGCTCGTTACTAGTAACGTTGACAGGGCTGTATTAAACACTTGCATGGCTACGGAATTAGCACGCCGCAGCCAAGTGCTGCTATATCGATGGCGAAAACCTCTCCTGGGTGAAGTTCCAGATTTTGTTCAAGAACTACTGTACAACGAAGCGGAACATCCAGAGCTTTTTGGATATTTTACTACGGTGCACTGGCCCAGATTCTAGACTACACTAACGGAAATGTCACCATTGGTGTTGCGAATGGAACGCGGTGCTGGTACCACTCATTGGGTTGGGATGGCGAAGAAGCAGTCTCTAACGCGATGAGCCTAACCGAAGAAGCTCTACGCTGTGGAAAATCAATAGTTGACTTACCAGAAGCTCCCGAGTTTATACACGTGCGACTAGCAGATCGCGATAGAAATTTGTTGGATGACTCGCAATGGACTATCGACGTAAATCTTGAGACCGCATGGAGTTTTGATGCTGACGGGCAACCAAGTCACAAAAAGTATGTAGTTATCCCGGTGGGAATAGTGCAGTCAAACGGTGATAACTATACGCTCAAGCTTGATGACTCCGGAAAAGAAGAAAAAACCATACGGTACGAGCAGCACGCTGTTGACTTGGCGTTAGCATTAACAGTCTGGAAAGCCCAAGGGAGTACATTTAATCGTGTTATTGCGCTGTTAGAAGGGTCTAAAAACGCTCCAAGCTGGCAGTTCGAACATATATACGTCGCTGTGTCTAGCGTGCGGAACGCTGAATCTCTACGGTGTTTGCACACTACAATTTCCCCCGATTATGATCAAATTCTCAGGTTGAGACCGAACGTGTTTACAGTGAAGTGGCTAATGGACTTGGACGAAAATGGCAGGTGGAAACCTCGAAACGCTCGCGACTCGTTTAAATAGTCGCATAACTTTGAATGTCTTAACTTTTACTTACTTCAGCTAGGCATTTCTTGCACTTACACTCTTTAAAGTTGAATGAAGAACCATAATTAAAAGTAATCTCTTCGCCAGAAAGAATTGTTCTGCTAGCCACAAGTCCAGTTCGATATTTGCCGCCGACGGACCACTCCTCTGCCATACAGTTTGGATCACAGCTATGATATATAAAACGCGATATATTTCCGACACGACTGGAATCGATGAACTTTCCGCAACCATAGGCCATCATGTACATGCTAGGACGCACACCATCCCTCCTCCTTTTTTCTTTTTCAGCAATGATCTCACCCACGTATTCTTGAACGAGTGAATCCTTTGGTATCGTTTCCAACGTAAATGCGCCGAAGCCTTTTCCTTCCGTTACACGAATCTCCAGTTCGACTTGAGCTAAATGATACGTTGCCCGCGGGCGATTGAAGCACAGTCCGCTAGAATTGCATGTCAGCGACGAACATTCGATCCGGCGCAAATGATTTCGACAACTCTCTTCACAATTTTCACGCAAATGCACTTCTCTTCAGACCATTCGCTAATCTCCAACTTGCCAATATTCTCACCAATTGATACATAATCATGATCATCGCCACCGCCACTCTCATCCACTTCCAATTCCTGGCTTGATCTTTCGTTATGCGTTCGCACACTAACCTCCACATACTCGTCCAAATTCGTTTGGATATACCGCTTCTGCATATGCCAAACGTATGCTTACACAACCTCCTGGCCGTACGCTTCAGATTCTTTTATGAAATGATTTGACACTGGCGTGATTCAATCCTAGTCGATTCCCATCATCCGTACTGTGCGGTCAGTCTCTTGTGAGAACGGTCGAAACATGTTGATGCAGAGTGAGTCCCGTGTGAAAACGGTCAAAACAAATACGTATCAACTTCGCTTTGGTTTTAACGACTATATATCATTTTAAACCAAATGTAAACCATATTTCTTAACAGTTTCACAGAATGTAGTTTCACATACTAAATAACATTTAAAAGCCCGAAATGCTTAAAAGAAAACAAGGTGCATCTGCAGCAGCTATACGATGGCTTCATTTATATTGCTTTTTTATGTTTACTTTTTATCCATCTTAATTTTTTACCGCGGAAAAACTACATTGACAAGCTCAATTGCCCTAGATCAAACACATCATACAGCTGAGTGTTCGCTGTGCAGTTAATGTATAGCTGCACAAATGCGTGCAGTAATTACAAACTTCCAATCTCATACTTCTACCTGCTTCAAGGGCAACTGAGGGAGTACATGTGCCGCCTTGTTAGGCCTGCCGGTGTGCATGAATGTCCGACGTGCCTGTTGATTGTGACACGAGAACGCAAGGGTAATACACGCGCGGGAATTATCCCGACATTTGGTTTAAAATGAGATAGTTTTAACGACTATATTCGCGTCCGTCAAAGCAGTTTTCGCGTCTAATTAGCGAACAGTCGAGAAGATCTGGGCAAGTCGACATGGACACAAGAGGGCGAGATCTGCCTGTATGTAACGCTCTTGCTAATTGCTGTAGAACTACTTCACCAACTCCAAATAATCCTGGTAGCTCAACAGAAGCAGTTCTCAGCATGGCCTCCGCTCTAACTCTTAATATAGTTGTCACTGACGAGGTCTTTGCGAAAACAATTTCATCACAGTTAGAAAGAACTCCATCCATTGCTCTCAGGTTTCCACTCAACCGTTGGCACCAATGCTAACTTCCAACTGCCACACGTAAAACCCGGTCGTGACGCTGATAATGTATGTGCACATAACATGCTCAACTGGAGCACCAAATACACGTGATTCGTTGGAGAACATCAACGGTCGTACGAATTAGATAGTCATAACGCATCAATCCGCATACTTCACATATAACCTCACACAAAGAAGTAGTTGGAAGCTGCTCGCCCAACCTCGGATTCATTCTTCATTTTGCTTCCTGCCGCGCAGATGGAGCCTCTTTCAACAAAGCCGCCCACGAAGTCCGATGGACAGAGTGACGGACCGAAGCACAAAACGAAAACGACCAGAGGCATTCCCAAGGGATCCGACAAATCGGCTCAAGTCGTCACGAAACCCCAAACTGCTAAGACTTGCGCGTCTCACACAAGATTACTGTTCCAAAGAATGACAAACCCAAACGACCTAAGTCTACAACTACCGGTGAATTAGCCAAGCTTGGGACTGCATCCAAACCTCCAGCTCCTGCGCTCACTCAAGAATCGTGTCTACCCCTGCCCCTCCAAGGTGACGTTGCGAATGATCAGCTCGCTCTTCAAAATATTCGTAAAGTTTCTATGGATATACCGCGAATTGACGATATAAGCTCCAGTCCGTCCCCCCTAAAGCGACGTGCATCTGAGCGCGAAGCTGCTACTGCGGTTGTTACTAGCAACGTTGCAAATACTGATGCTTATACCGGTGCCCACGTTAACCCTGGACAAGCTCTTCCCGACGACCGAGGGCACGCCTCGGCTACTTCTACTGAAAGCTCGGTAACGTTGAATCCTGCTCAAACACCGGAACTATCACCGATACGTGCTACACCGCTACATCCTTCAGATGCTACACCCGAGCTCGGACATAGTGCTGCACACTCGCAACTACCCGTATACGATGTTAAAGTTTTGAATCCAGAACTAAAAACGCCGTGGTGTTTTGTCAGACGCATTCTAGCTCGCAATCCCGTTCGAACGTACAAATCGTGGCGTGGAAAAGGCAACTTGTTCGAAACCTTCGCGACAGACCAAAGCGGTACAGTTGTACGCGTCACAGTTTTTAACGACGGCGTCGCCAGATTTTTCGATACACTCATTCCTGGGACAATCTACTCTTTCTCCACTGGCCGAGTCAAATCTGCAAACTCTGCGTTCGCTCCTCGCGATTCTACTATCGAGCTTTCATTCGGAGGGGACGCTGATATTCACGAAGTGGAGTCCACTACGGACTTCCCGGGGCCCAGTTTTCAGTACACCAAACTTGCTGATCTACCGAATGCAGAACCTTCCACTTATCTGACCGTCTCTGGCGTGATAGTCGAAACCGGTCCTCTCAAAAATATCACTACTCGCTCGGGCAGACAGACACCCAAGCGCGAATTCCTGCTAGCAGATGATTCCGATACGGAAATCCTGTGCACCGTGTGGGGGCAGGTCGCTGAGGAAATCCAAGAATTTCACGAAGGACGTACCATTCTGATCAAAGACGGCCACATTTCGGACTACATAGTTGTGCGCTCTATTAACGTGGGAGTAGGATTTATCATCCTTCAAGAGCCCGCCACTTCTCGGACCGCAGAACTACTACGCTGGTTCGCTAACGTCCCCCCTGGACACAGCTTCGTCTCCCTCCATGGATAGCTTAACCAACGCCTCTCTGTTCATCTCCGATTTCTCGTTTTCACCAACTTCGTGCCACGTTCGCAACCCACTTCCATTAACCTAAACATTTTCTTTTACTCCAAGCACGAATCAAATTAATTTCAATACCAAAAAGCACTACCAGCCCTATTCTCTAGTCCTGGCCCGTAGCTCGAGCCCAAGTTGAGCCTCTACCCGGGTGCTCTATGTAGCTCGTGAGACGTGAGCTGCAAACCCATGCATGCACAAGTACTCATGAAACACTTCCTTGCATTAGTAGTGGCTAAAATGCAGCCTAAAAGCTATCTTACGAACGCTCGCATCTGTTCGTGAAATAGCTTGTTTTTGCATGTATTAATAGCTGTTCGAGTTTCATCACCAGCTATGTGCCCTGATGCCCACTGTATAATAAGTCAAAGTTGAAGACACGAACTTCAACCAAATTAAATGCGGCGCTTTGTTACGCCAGACATGTTGCTGCAGGAATTGGGCTCCACCAAGCAGAGTCGCTTTCTACGTCTAAGCTGCGCTGCTTGCTTGCTTGTCGTGCTGGAGGCGCCGACAACAGACCTAACAATAAGCTATCGACTCGGATGGATGGAAGCTGTACATGGCGACGTGAGCAGCTACATGCAACAGCTATACGTACGTACAGCTTGCTTGCTAGTAGCAAGTTGCTACCCTCCCCCGTCTTGACTTGTCTCAAAGAGGCCCTCCTATTATCTGACAAATTGGACGATGTTCGGTCTCCTCTTGCTTGCTCGCACTTTCGCCAGACGTCCGGCTACGACGCAGTATACAAGTTTACACAGCGAAGGCTACGAAAAATACCCTTGGTACACTGCCGAGTCTGCAATGCTTAGCGACTTCAGCATGGTGAGCTACCCAATGCAGAATGGCTTTCGTTTCGCCATCGAGTTCAAACCCCATCAAGGCTGCAGCAGAATACTCAGCATGCGCTCGATAAGAACACGCCTCACTGGATGCTGGCAGGCGTTTAATTGCCTTGCCATGCGAGGTTGCCGCCATCTTCCACATCGCACATCGCACATCGCAACCGTTACTCGTCAAAACCCACATTGAAATTTGAGCGGGTGTTTTGTTTTGGGTGGTTTCTTTTCACCTATTTAAGCAAAACATTTGTATGCCTAGAAGATCTTACAAATATCAAGTATGATACTGATGGATACAGCCCAAATAACTCAAGAAAAACCTTCATTGGTGGAGGATCATTTGAAAAGTCTATTACCCAATAAAACTTTATCCCATTTCGTCCAATCGGGCGCGAGCTAGGACGCGGAGTGTCAGCTCTGGTGCAACGACAGCGCAGGTGCTAAGTATGCGGTGGGCTCAAGCCAGTACGACGCCGACGTCGACAGAAGGGGGCAGGGTC